>BQNB010158326.1:562-15045 GCA_026074375.1 Tanacetum coccineum
CTTGTTGATGGAAAAGGACCTCTTGGTTTTGAATGTTGCTCTGTGATGCTTCCTTTTCTCACTTGCTAAGCAGTTTTTATCTTTGGATAAGGTTAGAGAGGGAAGCACAGAGACAAGGTTATGTTTTGCAAGGTTGTTTATGTTTTTGAAGTTGAGATGCGACAGTCTCTTATGCCAGAGCCAATCAACACTTGGAGAGGCTTTGGCAAAGAAACGGGTATTGCTTCCTTCTTTATATGAAGACATGTCAATGACATACACATCTCTTCTTCTGGGAGCAATAAGAACAACTTCATCATTTTGATTGAGGATGGTCCCCTGAGTCTTTGTAAACAAAACTTTGAAATTAGCATCATACAACTGACTGATACTGATTAAGTTATGCTTGAGACCATTTACATAAGCAACCCTTGTGAAAGTAATTCCATTATAATTGACTGAGCCATATCATTCTGTGTCACCTGAAGAGTTATCTCCAAACACCACTTTAGGATCAGACTCCTTTGAATATCTTTAACACCCCCAAATTTACAACAAGATTCGGGACCAACAATGGGGTGTTATTAATGAGTACAATAGTCATACATTATATAGAACGACTCAAAAAGAGACGTTAATAACATGTTCCATTCCAAAATATATAGATCAGAGTGCAAACGTTGTCCCAACATAAAGACAATTTTATAAAACAAGTTTGAAACGTCAAACAACTATAAAAACATTGTTAAGAGGAGTGGAAACAACTTCATCCTCGTTCTAAGCTCCAAGTCCTTAGCTTTGATTACCTGAGATAAACATTCTAAAAGTCAACAATAATGTTGAGTGAATCCATAGGTTTATAAGAGTAAACATTAGAACACAAATACTTTTAATCATCGAAAAACTTGTAGCGCAAACAAGCTTTATATATAATTGCATCGAGCTCGTGACAACCGATCCCTTTGACGAGATACAAAATGTAGTTTGCCCCAAAAGATTAGGTATTATTGCCATATACCTATAACTTCTCAGATAATATATCCGTTGCAAGTGGGTGTTCCAAAAGAATTCATACCCCGGATGGGGAGTCACTCCATAGGCCTATTTATTACCATAGCGTCTACCCATCACAGGTAGTTAACGGTTCACGATATTAGGGTCTTTAGCAATAGGTACTCAAGCATTAAGCATACAATTCGGGTCCAGCATACCGAAAACAATTTGTGTTCAATTTAGTAAAACAAGCATGTATCCCCCTCGTGGGTTTTTGATAAAACATTTAAAGTAGTAAAGGCGAGGCTATGAACTCACCGTATGTAGATGATCGAATGAGAAACCAAGTATGAGAAGATGACTCCAAAGATTAGTCGAGACCTATAAAGCAAGTCGCGACTTAGAATGATATATGATATCATTATAATAGAATAGTTGTACAATACTAGTTAATAAAATCCGAAACAAGAACAATATTGCACCAAGACTAAACCAAAGTGTTTTTATAAAGTCTAATAATGTATAGCCTGTGGTCATATCAAAATAAGCATCTACTAAGTCTCGCCCCTTAATTCCTATCTCAATCATACAAGGTCATACTTTTCATTTTTCCAAACCTAGACGTAAAAGCCAATTTTCTGATTTTAGCTATTTTCATGAGAGCATAATTCCTAAACCATAAAAGATATAGCCATGGGGATTTTACCTCTGGAAAGGCCTTGAAGTCTAATTTCCATAACATCAAGCCTCACATTCCAATTGTTTACCAATTTTTAGAAAAGGTCAAATTACTAACACTAACTCAAAACAGAAAACTTTCTTTGCAGAATTTAGTCACATTCATAGGACCATATCTCTTAATCCATAAAAGATATGAAGGTGAGGTTTTCACTCCTGGAAAACCACATGAGCCTAATTTTCAAAACATTAATCCAATGATTCAACTCATTTACCAATCAACAGGAAATAAACTTTTACTAACTGAAGGCCAAAACATAATATTAACTGAATATCTTACTTTTGCCGTTTTAGTCATAACTCCAAATCTAAATTAGCAATAAGGTTGATTCCAATTGGAGGTGTTAGCTTATAATGTCTAGTAACCAAGCTTTATAATCTTAGCCTACTATACGTTAACATTGAGCAATTTACATTTACCAACAGGTGGTTCAGAATTGGTCTGCAATCGTAAATTAACCATAACTTTCTCATACGAAATCGATACAAAAGTATCTAACTCGCACATTGAAGCTTAAGAATTCCTCTATCTAAATATGTAATTTGATCTGTAGCTATAGACCAAATTTTTGGAGAATAAGCCATGACAACCTGCTGTCCCAAAATAGTCCGCAAAATCTTATTCTAGTTCAATCAATAACATTTCCAAAACCTTAATTTTTCCATTACAAGGCTACTAATCATTCAAGTAAATCATATATCATTCATTTTTCATCACTTACACTAATTAATCAAGATCATTCATAATCCATGCTTGCATGTTGATAAAAATCAAGGATCAAGAACATGCATAAACTAGAAAATCAAAACAATAAAAAAGGGTTTAAGGAAAATAATTTTAACTTACAATAGGATGGTTTAAAAGGTCAAACATAAACCTTAGATGGGTTATATTTGGCTGCCGATTACACAAGGACCAAACCAAGAACCCGAAACAACTTTCCAATATACCCCAACCTTCTTAAATCAAGCCCTTGTTAACCCTCTTGCTTTAAATCAAGTCAAAACCTTAAAACTTAAAATCTTCCACAAATCAAGAACTCATAACCCCCTTGCATTATGATTTTTATTAGTGAGGAGTGATTAGGGTTTATTGTAGTATTGATTTAAGATTAAAAGGAAAAGATTTGGTGGAGATTTGAAGGTGTAGATGGTGGTTTTGGTGTTGGCTGAGTCGAACCAAGAAGAAGAGAAGGAGAGGATTCGACTGTTGGTTTTCTTGTCTGTGTTTTTTTATTGTTTGGGTGTGTCGTGTGTTTATGAATAAAAAGGGGAGGAGTGGGTTTTTAGTTGAGCTTTATTTAGGATTGGTAGGTTTTAAGTGTTAATAATAAAAACAAATAAAATGGGTGTGTTTGTGTGAGTTGGGCTGCCGGCCAAAAGAGAGGGGAGGGGAGAGTGGGCTTTAGCCCATTGTTACTCAAACTACTAATACCCATAAATCTCGGGCCCTAAAACCTTTCTTAGCCCGATACTTTTTCCTAAAACGCGATTTTCGTCTAGGTGCAATTTAAAACACGAGGTAAGGGAAAAATACAAAAATAAAAATAATTTGGCACTGAAGGCCCAAATACGGAGTCATTGGTTTCTTGATCAATAAAAACAGATAAAATTTTAAATCATAGCGCTTTTTTTTCAAAATTGACGATTTTTATATTAAACGACGAAATAGTAAAAGGAAATTTTTTAGAAACTTTGAATATTAAATATAAGTGAAAAATTAGTAGTGACCTTAAAATATAGGGTTTTACATCTTTCCCTCCTTTTAGGAGCGACGTCCCATCGCTCGTCTCTTCTTACTTGTCGTATTCTTACTCGAGAATAGATGAGGACATTTGCTTATGAAGTAATCTTCTCTTTCCCATGTGAACTCCGGACCTCGCCGCGAGTTACATCGAACCTTGACTATGGGAATACGGCTTGGTTTACGTTGCTTCGCCTCACGGTTTATTATTTCTATCGGTTCTTCAATAAAGTGCAATTTGTCATCGAGTCGATTATAAATTTGATTTGTCGAGGTGATGGAAGTACCGGCAGATCGTCGGGAAACATCTTTGGAAGAAAATCAAGAATCACTGCCTCAATTTCTAAACGTTTCTCCATCGGTTCTCAGAAGATGATGGAATTTCTAATCTGCCAATTTACTTACTTATGCTCAAACGTTTATTTCCAACAAAGAGTGACTACCAAAGGTAGTAATGAAAAGAATGGAAAAGAATTCGACTCATGAAAATAGACACGAGACTTTTCTTGATTGTTGAGTTGGATAGACTTACTTGCATAGTGATCATTGTTAAGGATACGCATAAAATTTTTACTTTTTAGAAGGTTTAGGTAAAGGGTTAGTTTCAATAAGGTTTAAGGGTGACAATTACCAACATGACGAGGTTCCTTCTGAATTATACATAGGTGATCAGGCTATGTATAATTGAGAAGTAATATTGACATGCTTACTTTCGTCAAAAATTTATCTTCGTGTTCGAGATGATAATAGGATATTTTTGTAAAGTGACAAGTTTGTATTCGTGGTAAAAATAAAATAGTTCTTGATATGGTAATAGTTTTATATATGTTTACTCATTTGTTATTTTATTTTTCATTATTATTATAAAGAGTTTTTATACGTGACAGATATCAGAATGAAGTACTGGGTGGTTACAATTTGCTTATGGAAAATCTTTCGGTTGAATTACTATAATGAATAAGCGGTTCGCGAGACAAAATTGACACCATTTATAGGATTGTATTTGTTTATTTTATGTGAAAATGATATAATAGTTTAAGGTTTACTAGTGAGAGGGTTTACTATGGTCGAAAAGAATTATTTATTTCTAAATTGAATTTAAAACATTTATCAAATTTATTTATTTATTTGTTTATTTTATTATTGTTATTATTTTTAAAATAAATAAATGATTCACGAAGCTAAGTCAGTAAGATCTACAAGATGGTACTTAAATAATTTTTTTGAAAAGGATAAAACATTTTTCGGTTTAACATAACGCCCTATATAAAGACATTTTTCCAAAAATGGTTTTTAAACAGTAGATCACCGCAAGCGTAAAGGATACTAAAACAAGAATAAGAATAATCAGAGAGAATAAATGTAAGAGGACATCAGGGTTGTTTACAATGGCGATAGATCAAGTATAAAGAATGTCCGAACAACATAAAAGTAGTCAGAAGATATGGACATGAAGAGTCATATGTCCTAGAAGACCGTGATTCAAAAAGCTATAGAGTGTCATCCGCCGAATTTGTCATTGCAACTAAGGAACAATTCGATCACATTAATAGTAGATAGATGTAAGCATTGATGGTATTAATGTATAGCAACGTTCAAAAGAAATGAGTGTAAGGTAAGAACTTTAGAAGTTACTCTCGCGGGTAATGATTATCCAATTCACATGAAGTAACGAAGAAGAATGGTGTATAATGTGTCAGGGACCAAGAAACACGGCAATGAAACAACAACAAAGATAAATTTTCCATTCATATGATAACAACTCACACAAAGATGAAGAATACAATTAAAAGAATTGATTGTAGTTTATTAACTATAGAAACGCATTTATTAAAATACTCTAGTAATGGAATTTCCACCTATAATTAAGTTACGTTATTATTTTGAAAAGTTTCTATTTTTAGAAGGTTACCATTTTGAAAAAAAAATCCGAGTAAGCGTAAAAATCATGAAAATGAACAATTTGGTAAAATGAAAAAAAAATTAGGGTAAATTGTAAGTTAATTATTCTCGTCGTTATATTCATGTATATAAAGTTTTCCAATTTTAGCTTAAACGTCAATCCAATGTGCACTAACCATGTTTTTATATTCTCATTGAATTCATTTTGACTTTTTATATATAAAATTTTCCTAAATGTTGACTTTGGTCTTGACCCGTCGTAAATTATTTTTAACTTTAGCCTCCTTGATGAACATGTAAAATGATAATTCGAAAATTTTTATGTTTCGGTTGAAGGCCGAAACGAACCTGAAAATAACCGTTTTGTCCTTTTAAGTTCTGCGCAAACTTAAAAATTAATGAGTGTTACGTTATATATATATATATATATATATATATATATATATATATATAATAATATATATAATAAATTTTTAAATTTCAAGTGGCCATAAAAACTTCGTTTCAAAAACCCAATGCCACTTTAATTCCTCCAAACCATAATATCAAGCCATGCCCAGTTATTTAACACACTTTCAAACAAAAAAACTCATGTATTTCCAGAATCAAAGATTTAACACTTACTAGGTAGAGGTTAATACAAAAGAATCAAAACACATACTCACAAATTTTTCTCAAGAGTTTTAGAAGTAGACATTCTTAGATGACACATTACGCGAGAATATGCTAATAGTACGTTTCCAAAAGAATGGAGGGTTATGAAGCAAATTGTTAAAGGCGAGTTTGATTTAGTCGACATGTCTCCATGCGACGGATTACGTGACGTCATATACATTTCAGAAGTACGAAGCATATGATCTAACAAATAGTGAAATAACGAGTAGGATCGATAAACTATGTCGAATTCCAATATCATCAAAAGAGAACGAAGCAATAGTCGCGAAAAAGTTTCGGGGACAATCACATAACTCACAATGTCTCGAAATAAGAGAATCCATTGTGCCACGCACACGGTGCCATAAGGAAGGTTGAGAGACAATTGTGTCACTCACAACGTCTTGAGAAACGATTTAACATTCATAAAGATAACATTATATATAAGAATGTGGAGGCACTCTACATATTTGAACGCTATAACTTATAAGAAAATGCATAAGTTGCATAAGCACGAGAAAGAAAGAAAAATAAATGTTTCGACATATGTATAATCTTATATTATAGAATCCATGTGTGCGTCTTAATTCCCTTCTTACAACGTCCTAAATGTTTCGCCTTATATTCACATAGCCTTTTAACCTCTTTCGACCAATTTTCCTAGTCACTTGACGAATTTTAAAGAAATACTAAACGGCCTCAAACGACTACCCAAAATCCATTCCTAACTACCTCAACATGTTCTAAACCCCTTGTATTTTTCCCCATGAAGGTTTTACAAGTCTTACTATTTTTTTTAAAAAGAAAAAAAATACCACAACCCAAAGTGTTCGAAACAGGACCTGCTGGACTTTGCAAAAGTTTGACACCATCAGACCCCCCTTAGACTATACAGAAAATTCTGGAAAAATTACAGTAGCTCACACATATTATGGACATGCTACAGTTTAAATTTCGTCAAAAAATATTAAGTTTTGACCCGCCTGCTCACCCTATCTTTGCAAACGAAATTCTGGGACAGATTCCCAGTTTTGACAACCCATCTTGTAAATTCAATTTGACTAACTTTTACTTATTGAAAATGCGCGAGGTTTCCTTTGTTTGAAAGTAGACTCGCCGAACTTAGTTTTAGAATCAAGAAAATCCAGAAAAGCTATTCGGGTGATTAAATTATAAGGCGCGCAAGTTTACTCAGAATTCTGCGCCAAATGGCCAATTGCAGAATTTAACACTACTCAACTCCAAACTTCTAATGGCCATAACTTATTCGTTTTTAAGAGTTAGAACTCGATTTTTATACCAAAACGTTCATTAGGACGACGTCTTACATTTTAAACAACAAAATCTCAGTTTACTACATTTTAACCAATTCTGACTAATATGAAATTTTATAAAAATTACCCATTTTGACCCGTTATTTAGATTAAAACATTTAGACACGAACAAAAGTAAACAACTAACTCATTAGTTGTGAATTCAGTTTTACTTATTACATTTTAAGCCAAATCGTTTCTAACAACACTAGTCGACTAATTTTTAAAAATTTCGCCACGTTAACTTTTATTATATATTTTTTTTCTAAATCTAATCTCTTCCGAAACGACCCATTAAAATACATTTTAAAAACTCGGACTCTAAAGAAATTTGATGTAAAACGACATTTTAGACAACTTTTTAGTTTTAGCCGAGACTCAAAACTTGACGGAAAATGACGAAAATACCCTTTTTCGTTGCTGCAGTAAGTTAAAAATTCAGCAAGAGCTGATCGGAACTTTTAAAGTTTTCCAAAACTTAAAATGGCCGCCAAACGTTCGTTTTTAAGAGTTACGGGATGTGCGACCTACCGTTTCGAAGCTAGGGGCGACCTTTATCAGTTTCTCAAGCCTAAAATCACTTTTAACAACATTGACTAGACCAAATTCATCTTGTAAATTTTTTGCAATATACGGGTAGCTTAAAACCTCTTTAAAACGCCAATTTCACGCATCACGAACATCGCCAATGCTCTTAAACTATCCTAACACCATTACTAATCATCACAACCCAATCCAACACTTCAAAACGCAATATGCACCACAATTTATGGTTTTACAATACAAGTTTATATATATGCATACATATTAGAAATTTATTAACATAAAGGGTTAATAAAATACTTATAATCACAATAGAATGGACGACAATGATTAAGCTTAATAAGCGTAAGAGAACGAAAAGGAAGTCAAGTATTAAGGAGAGCATATAAGGAATTAGAAGGTGGAGGATTAGGAGCAATAGGAACAATAGGTTCATCTTCGGGAACGTTCGGATTATTATTAGGAGGAGGTAAATTCGCCATGATAATTTGTAATCACGGAAAGATAAATACGTATAAAGTCACTACATAGATAGAATTTATGCAACATATGAATAAATGCAAGGCATTAAAATGAATATGATAAATTAATATCGATTTATTTAAACATGTAATTAATGGGATAATGATCTATTTAAACATGTAAATAATTGAATCATGGTTAAACATGTAATTAATAGAATAATGATTTATTTAAACATGTACATAAACATGAAAACTTTAATATAAAGTTTTGATTATCGAAGAATATCTCGATATGAATCAGAGTATTTATTTAATAAATACTAAACAATATTGTATTCATGAATAAGGAATACTAAAATGGTAATCACTTAAGGATGACTTGAGCAGGAATCACGAGATGTATATTGCGCGCGAAAAATTTAGAAAAATAAAGTTATAGTTTAGGTACAAAACTGTTTTTGACCTAGCTCTTTATAACTTATGGCTCTTGATACCAATCTTTAACACCCCCAAATTTACAACAAGATTCGAGACCAACAATGAGGTGTTATTAATGAGTACAATAGTCCTACATTATATAGAACGACTAGAAAGGAGACGTTATTAACATGTTTCATTCCAAAATGTAAAGATCATAGTGCAAACGTTGTCCCAACATAAAGACAATTTTATAAAACAAGTTTGAAACGCCAAACAACCGTAAAAACATTGTTTGGAGGAATGGAAAATGAGTGATTTAGCAAAATCAGTTTTTAAGTGCAACTTCATCCTCGTTCCAAGCTCCAAGTCTTTAGCTTTGATTACCTGAGACAAACATGCTAAAAAGTCAACAATAATGTTGAGTGAATCCATAGGTTTATAAGAGTAAACATTAGAACAAAAATATTTTAAATCATTAAAAAACATGTGGCGCAAACAAGTTTTATATATAATTGCATTGCGCTCGTGACACCGAAACCTTTGACGAGATACTATAAAGTTTGCCCCATTAGGTTAGGTAATATTGTTGTATACCTTTTTCATCTCAAGTAATATATCCGTTATAGTGGGTGTTCCAAAAGAATTCATACCCCGGACGGGGAGTCACCCTATAGGCCTATTTATTACCATAGCGTCTACCCATCACAGGTAGTTAACGGTTCATGATATTAGGGTCTTTAGCAATAGGTACTCAAGCATTAAGCATACAATTCGGGTCCAGCATACCGAAAACAATTTGTGTTCAATTTAGTAAAACAAGCATGTATCCCCCTCGCGGGTTTTTAATAAAACATTTAAAGTAGTAAAGGCGAGGCTATGAACTCACCGTGAGTAGAAGATCGAATAAGAAACCAAGTATGAGAAGATGACTCCAAATATTAGTCGAGACCTATAAAGCAAGTCGTGACTTAGAATGATATATGATATCATTATAATAGAATAGTTATACAATACTAGTTAATAAAATCCGAAACAAGAACAATATTGCACCAAGACTAACCCAAAGTGTTTTTATAAAATCTAATGATGTCTAACCTGTGGTCATATCAAAATAAACATCTACTAAGTCTCTCCCCTTAATTCCTATCTCAATCATACATGGTCATACTTTTCATTTTTCCAAACCTAGACGTAAATGCCAATTTTCTGAGTTTAGCCCTTTTCATGAGAGCATAATTCCTAAATCATAAAAGATATAGCCATGGGGATTTCACCCCTGGAAAGGCCTTGAAGTCTACTTTCCAGAACATCAAGCCTCACATTCCAATTGTTTACCAATTTTTAGAAAAAGGTCAAATCACTAACACTAACTCAAAACAGTAAACTTTCTTTACAGAATTTAGTCACATTCACCGGACCATATCTTTTATTTCATAAAAGATATGAAGGTGAGGTTTTCACCCTTGGAAAACCACATGAATCTAGTTTTAAAAACATTAAGCCAATCATTCTAATCATTTACTAATCAACGGGAAATAAACTTTTACTAACTGAAGGTCAAAACAGAATATTAACTGAATTTCTTACTTTTTCCGTTTTAGTCCTAACGCCTAATCTAAAATAGAAATGAGGTTGATTCCAATTAAAGGAGTTAGCTTATAATGTCTAGTATCTAACCAAGCTTTATAATATTAGCCTACTATATATTAATATGGAGCAATTTATATTTTCCAACAGGTGGTTCAGAATTGGTCCGCAATCGCAAATTAACCAGAATTTTCTCATACGAAATCGATACAAGAGTATCCAACTCGCACATTGAAGCTTAAGACTTCCTCTATCTAAATATGTAATTTTCTCAGTAGCTATAGACCAAATTTTTGGAGAATAATCCACGACAACCTGTTGTCCGAAAACAGTCTGCAAAATCTTATTCTAGTTCAATCAATAACATTTCCAAAACCTCAATTTTTCCATTACAAGGCTACTAATCATTCAAGTAAATCATCTATCATTCATTTTTCATCACTTACACTAATTAATCAAGATCATTCATAATCCATGCTTGCATGTTCATAAAAATCATGGATCAAGAACATGCATTAACTAGAAAATCAAAACAATAAAAATGGGTTTAAGGAAAATACTTTTAACTTACAATAGGATGGTTTAAAAGGTCAAACACAAACCCTAGGTGGGTTATGTTTGGCTGCCGATTACACAAGGACCAAACCAAGAACCCGAAACAACTTTCCAATATACCCCAACCTTCTTAAATCAAGCCCTTGTTAACCCTCTTGCTTTAAATCAAGTCAAAACCGTAACACTTAAAATCTTCCACAAATCAAGAACTCATAACCCCCTTACATGATGATTTTTATTTGTGAGAAGTGATTAGGGTTTATTGTAGTATTGATTTAAGATTAAAAGGAAAGGATTTGGTGGAGATTTGAAGGTGTGGATGGTGGTTTTGGTGTTGGCTGAGTCGAACCAAGAAGAAGAGAGGGAGAGGATTCGACTGTTGGTTTTCTTGTCTGTGTTTTTTTATTGTTTGTGTATGTCGTGTGTTTGTGAATAAAAAGGGGAGGAGTGGGTTTTTAGTTGGGCTTTATTTATGATTAGTAGGTTTTAAGTGTTAATAATAAAAACAAATAAAATGGGTGTGTTTGTGTGAGTTGGGCCGCCAGTCAAAAGAGAGGGAATGAGAGGGGAGGAGAGAGTGGGTTTGGTGCCATTGTTACGGTAAACTATAATACCATAAATGCGGGCCCTAAAACCTTTCTTAGCCCGATACTTTTTCCTAAAACGCGATTTTCGTCTAGGTGCAATTTAAAACACGAGGAAAGCGAAAAATACAAAAATAAAAATAATTTGGCACTAAAGGCCTAAATACGGAGTCATTGGTTTCTCGATCAATAAAAACGGATAAAATTTTAAATCATAGCGCTTTTTATTCAAAATTGACGATTTTTATATAAAACGATGAAATAGTGAAAGGAAAATTTTTAGAAACTTTAAATATTAAATACAAGTGAAAAATTAGTAGTGACCTTAAAATACGTGGTTTTACAGAAACATTAGAAGAGATAACTGTTGTAGTAAACATGATGGCTCGAATTCAACAAGCTGATGACAATGTTGACTCTGAGCCATCCTATGATGCAAAGGCTGTCAGTGAGATAAATGCTTCAAACAAGGTTCATGAACAAGTGAATCATGCGAAACGTAAACCTATTATTCACACATCTTATGATGATCAAATTGCTTTTAATATCGTATTTGATGATTCTTATGTGGAAAATAATGGTGGCACATCTGAACATGATTCAAATACTCATGATGAATATCATGATATTCAAATGCTGGCATATAATGTTCAAAGAGAAGCAGAAAATAAAAAATGATTAAACAATGAGCTTAAAAAGCAAAAAGAGTTGCTACAAAAGGTGCTTGAGACATTTAATGATTACGGGTCAAAAACATTTGATTCAAAAAACACAATTCAATGTTCAAAATATAAATACATGGTTAAGAGTTTAGAGTTGGAACGTGAATTAAAGACTAATAATAACACCATTGAACGAATCATGAAAGAAAAAGATCAAATTCAAAGTGATTTTTTCAAAATTGAAAATGAAAAGATAATAATTCAGTATGAAACTCAGTTGACAAAAAAGACTTTTAAGGAACGAGAAAATTGGTATCTTGAAGATATCATTGATCTTGAAGAGAAACTGAGTTCTCATGATCGAATTGTTTACAAAATGGGCCAGTCAATTCAAACAATTCACATGCTTGGTAAACAACTAAATAAAGTTTATGATCCTTTTCTCAAAGCTGGGTTGGGTTATAAAAATCTTGAACGTCTCAAGAAATCCATTGCATCACAACCCAAAATGTATCATGGTGAACTGCTTCATAGTACTAACTTAAAAATTGATTCACCTGATTTTGAGGAAACTTTAGAGGATGCGAAAGAAAGTCGATTGAAAATGAGAAACAAAATGGTTCAACTTAACTATGAAAAATTAAATGCTCTTTATGAAACATTTCTTCCTCAACAAGAACCTTCAGTTGAACAAACATATTTTTCATTTCCTTTCATTTCTAATGATTGTTCTGAGTCAAAAGAAGTTACATCAGATTTACCAATTCTAAAAATGCAAAAAGAGAGTAAATTGTTAAAAATGTTTAAGATAATGGGTTTAGCAATTCACGATTCACGAAAATGAATTGATATCATTCTTTTAGAAGATAGAAAAAGATGATGGATGTCAGACATTCAAAATTCTTTAAGAGAGTTTCAAAAAACAGATGTAATTCCGATGTCTGACTCTTTGTCAATGAATTTGTAAGAACTTCAACAAGAACTCATTGGCGAAGTACAGGAATTGTTAAATATTTTTGAATCAATGAAACAGAAAGTTAATGAAAAATCTATAAAAGAAAATATTTTACAAAATGAGATCGATCGACTTTTGAAAGTATCCTTGACCTGTGAAATTCGAGATTGTATGTTAATTTCTGTTAAAGAACTGAAAAATGAGATGTTAAGAAATGAACTTGTGAAAAGTTCAAGTGACTCCAAAGATATCCAAGCCAATTTACTCAAGAAAATCAAAATTCTTGAAAATGATTTTAAGTAATCACAAGCTCAAAGCATTGATTTTGAACTCAAATTATAGCATAAAAAGGAGAAATGGCATGTGATGTCTCTTGGAAGTCAAGATTGTCAACATTTAAATATGAGAACGTGTTGCTAAAAACTCAAGTTGATTCTGTTGTTCAAGAAAGAGAAAATATTTAACTTGAATTTCAAAATCTTTTTAATTCAATAAAAGCAACACAGACTCAACATCAAAAAAGGTTGATGAGTTATTGAACATGTTAATCAAAAGACATATGCTTATGCTGATGTGTAGTCTCAAAATTAAGATCTTTTGATAACAATATCTGAACTCAAGAATAAGCTTAAAACCATTGAAAAGGGGGGAAGAATGTGAACACTAAGTTTGACAAATCTGAGACCTCAGGAACACTTCTCTGTGTAACACCATTGCCTAAAAATAGAGCAGTTAAGGCTAAAAAGTGTCAAATACTAAGGTCAATACAGATAGGTCAAAACCAGTCACTTCACATTCTATACCAAAAAACGAGCAAAGTGAGAAACAAAGTGTGAATGTAATCGCAAGAGGAATGTAAAGAATCACAAAATTAGATACACAGACGTAGGATTCTAAAACCAACATGAATGTTTCTAATTCTACAGGTGTAGAAAGTTCTAATAGTGTTAGAAGACCAAAGTGTAAGGACACTAAATCAAAGGATAGAGTCTTGAAGAACAATAATGATAAGAGATCATCTTCACATGTTTGGAAGATGTCAAGTAGTGTTAGTATAAATTCTAATAAGCGTGAAACAATGAATTCGATTGTATGTCAAACAAATGCACGTGTATTAAATACCAAGACTGTAAATGTTGTTAATGACAGTTTGAATATTGTTTGTGTTTCTTGTGGTAAAGATGTTTTTTTGCTTTCTCATGAAAAACGTGTTGCTTTTTATGCTTTGTCTAGAGATTCTAAAGTAAAGAGAGCCTTATTCACTACCCCTATAGTAGCAAGATCTAAGAATTTAGGAGCAACTTCTGTAGTTGTGAAATATAAATTAAGTGTTGCTAAAACCCAACAGCAACAAATAAGGTCTCTAGTGTATTACCACTATCTCTTGATT
>BQNB010158327.1:0-15045 GCA_026074375.1 Tanacetum coccineum
AGGAGCAAAAACTTCTTCATAGTCTATACCTTCTTCTTGTCTATGACCTTGTGCAACCAACCTTGCTTTATTCCTAATCACAATCCCTCTTTCATCTTTCTTTTTTCTGAAGACCCATTTTGTTCCAATGGCCCTCTTCCCAATCGATAAATCCACAAGTATCCAAACCTGTTAGAGTTTGAATTGTAGAAGTTCTTCCTGCCTTGCTTCCACCTAAGATGATTCAGATAGAGCTTTAGCAATGCTTGTAGGATCAATCTATGATAAGAAATAAGCATATAAACAAGTATTCAGGGTATCATGTGTTTTCTGTTCATATACAGCACTGAGAAACCCTTGTTCAGAAGTAGATTTTGTCATTCTTCTTGTCTGAATAGAGGACTTTATATCTCCAATCACATTTGTAATTAGGTGATCTTTATGGATTCTTGTATTTGGAGTGGGTGAAACTGTATAGGAATTAGTGATGTTCCCCAAATCAACTTCTGGTTCATCTTCATCACTGAAGAACTCAACATGAGTGGTCTCAAGTGTATGACTAGCTCCCAATTTGAACATATCTTTAGGGCTATCTTGATCATTTGAACTAGCAATACTTATTGATGGATCAACAATATTAAGTTTAAAATGACCAGTATTAACTTCAGGACTGGCAGTATTAACATGTTATCCAGCAACATTAACTTCCTTAGGACTGCTATTATCTTCAAACTTATCTTTTTCATCATTCTCATTATCTGGACAATCTTCAACCTGCTTTTGATCATCATCAGCAGATTTTGGTTTACCATTACCAATATCCTTGGAAGGTGAATCAAAGTATGAAGCATCTTTCCAAATTGGCATCACAATGCAATCTTGACTGATTTCTTCTTTCTGCGTAGATGTGCCTGCATTAAATTCTCCTTGTGTACTAAAAATTCTACCACCATGTGCTCCTCCCCCAAATGTAACATAACCTCCATCAAATTCCTTGAAATTTGAGAGATAAGCTATGTTCCCAGTCATGTGCCTTGAGCATCCACTGTCAACAAATCCTTTATCATCCATTAGTGGCTTGCCTTGCACATAAAAAACAAGGAAATTAGTTTCCTTTGGGGACCCAAGCCATTACTGACTTGGATCTGCCTCGTGCATCAATGTAGTTGTGTCTTTTAAAAGCAAGTGATGCACCATTAGGTTTGGTAGGTCTCCAAACCCAACATGCTGAGGTCTTAACAGCATTTACCCTTTTTGCCCTAACAACATTAACTGGTTCTGTATATGACCTAGCAGTATTACCTGCTCTAGGCCTTTCAGTATGATAGTGTCTCATGGCAGTATTAACATATCTGCTAGTTAATGTTGTTTGCTTATAAAAGGGCCTCTGAGCAGTTGATTGTGCTTGTTTAGAAAAATGTGACATTGATTTAGCACTATGAACTGCTGGTTTGGGGTGAGCAGTATTAACAGGCCTAACAGTATTAAGTGGTGTGAGGCTAATTTTCAACAAAACTGCTCTTGGAGTCATATTCCTGTGTACACTAGGGTGTGTGGTTTTGGCATAATAGTCATAATCCACCCTATTGTAATTATTTCTAGATACTATTCTTTTTCTTTGATGGTGATTATAGTTAATCTGCACATGATTAAAACTCCCACAAATAAAACAAGCTTTGTTATACATCACAAAATCACTTCCTAGTTGATTGGACTTTTGTCCATTCTAGTTTCTTTGATTCCCCCTAGGACTTTGTGATCTATACATCTCAGCATACCTAACTGACTTTTTAACTGGTTTTTCATGATTTTTAGGTTTGACAAACTCTATCTTTTTATCAACAAGAAAAATAGTTTCTTTATCAACATTAAGTGGAGACTCAACAAAGCTACTTGTGTCTTTTGATACTTGTTCTTTTACCAAAGAGTCATCAGAATTTTCCTTAGAATCATCTGATTTTTTATCACAAACAATGTTAGACTCTAGCTTACTATCCTTAGAACCATAACTTTTGAATTTAGGGTCTTTGAATTCATCAAGACCAGAATAAGACAAATCAAGTTTTGTAGGTCCATTATAGATTAAAGGATGAGGTGGAGGAACAATATTATACCCTAAACCCTTTTTTACTTCTGTCAGTTATCTGACTTCCTAACAACTTGTCTAGGCTCTTTGAGGCATTATCAAATTTCTCAATTTTAAATTCAATACCCTCTTTTTCTTGCTTAACTTTTTCAAACTCAGTTTTAAGCACACTTATTTCATAGTCTTTGCAAGCAACTTCCCTTTTAAGAACTGCAACTTCTTCACTAAAAAGAACCTCATTCTTTCTATATGTGATAAGTTGTTCTTCTACAGTTGCTAAACCTCTTTTATAAGTAGCTGCTGTAAATTCAGTTTGATTAAGCTTAACAATTAAATCATCACACTGTTTCTTAAGAGTTTCATAGTTTTTCAGACAAGTTTTAGTGCAAGATTTATCGTTATATACCTCAGAGTCTGAAAACGCCATTAGAGCCATGTTTGTCTGAGCCTGTTCTTCTGCCATATCACTCCAGTCAAAACCTACACCATCTATAGCCAACATTGCCTTTGAAGATGTGTCTTCATTGTTTCCATGCTTCCTAGTGTTGTCTTGATTTCTGAACTGACCCTCTTTGTTCCTTGGTGCTCTACACTCCCTGGCAAAGTGTCCCATCTTGTGACAGTTGAAACACTCTACCTTGGATTTATCATACCCAGCAGTATCATTAGCATTAATGAAAATTTTCTTGCATGTCCTCTGAAAGTACCTCTTTGCCCTCATACTTAGCAGAGAGAGCTGCCACTTCAAATCCATTGCTTCCAGATCATCTTCATGAATTTGCTCTAAGTCCTGCTATAGGAGATTAGAACCATTAGGATTCTCAACCATGAAAGCATATACAACATTATCACTGAAGCTAGCAGTACTAACTTAAGGACTAGCAGTGTTAACATTAGGGCTAACAGTACTAACTTCATATGCAGGTTTAGCAGTATTAACATCATTAGTACTGCTAGTGCTTGGAGTAGTCATAAAGGCTAAGTTTTGAGTACCATTACTTGCACCGACAGATTTCTTTAAACTTTGTTCAATAATTTTGAAGTTGTTATACAAATCATCGATGCTCATTGTTTCAATTTCAGCTTTATTCATCCAGACTACAACATGAGTATTCCACTCAGGAGGCAAGCTTCTCAGAAATTTTGAATTTAAGTCTTCTTGAGCGATGACCACACCCAAAATTGCAAGCCTACTAACAATCTTCTGAAGTCTGTTAAAGATAGAGTCAAGAGACTCTGTGCTTGATGCACTAAAAATTTCATATTGTTACTTCGAAAGTGTCTTTTGTGTTTTCGTAGTGGCTTCATTACCTCCAAATCGTGTTTTGATAGCAACAAACATTGTTTTAGCATCATTGTACCGACTAAAAGTAAGTTGATGTTCATTGGGAAGAGCCGTGAGTAGCAAGCTTCTAGCCTTCACATCATTCTTCTTGTTGGTCTTTTCTTCAGCAGTTACAGGTACTGACATCTTTGTAACTGAAGTACCATTCTCTTGTGCTGTTTGTGGTACAAATACCCATGAGTTACCATTCTCTATGACCTCCCATAGAGCATAGTCTTGTACCTAGAAGTACTGCTTGATTCTTATCACCCACATCTCATACTCACCTAGTTTGAGTATGGGTAGCTTAGCAGTAGTATTACTATGTGAAGATTCAAATTTCATGACTTCTAAATCAAAGTTTCTCAAAGCAAAAGCTCTGATATCACTTGTTGATCCCAATCCTTGATCGATTCCTTAGCTTGTCTAAGGTTAAATTACCTTGGATAAATCCAAAATAACTTGTTGTAGAAACTTTGTATGTATACTAAAGTGTATGCGGAATCTACACCTTAATATCTAGAAGTATTATGAATAAAACAGTAATTGTGAATGAACAAAGATATAACCAAATGCTCCAATATTATTAGATCAATAATACGAGTACTCTTCACTAGTACTAGGGTTTACAACCTTGAAGCTTTTTAATCGACTTCATAACTATGAAAACATGTATATCAACTAATGTCCAAGAGCCTCCTTTTATAGACTAAGGAGTCCTAGTTGGCTTACAACATATATTAAAGATAAACATAAACTTATAGAATATTCTGATATAATCTATTCTATAATTATCTTCTAATCTTCATCTCCAAGTTATCCTTATCTTCTGGCAATCCTTATCTTCTGTCATCTCTGACTTCCTTTAGCAGTATTAATCTTTTCTGGCAGTACAAACTAACACTGGCCGTACTAAATTTATGCTAGCAGTACTAACTCAGTTAATACTGTTAGTTATAATCTGAGCAGTATTAACCTCTTGTGAAGATTTATTCCCAACACTGTGCCATCTGCTCGGCTCGATCTTGTTGCTCTTTCATCCATCCCCTAATTGTTTATTCATCCACGAGCTCAATTTTTTTTCCCTCGATGAATAGTACCTGTGAATAGTAACTGTGAACAGTAACCGTGAATAGTACCCCCCGTGAACAGTACCTTGAATAGTAACAATGAACAATAATTTTTTTAAAAAAACTTGAATCGAAAGCCCTCAACGAGCAAACCAATGAAAGCACTAGTTGATACTACCCTTGCGAATATTATCGGGATAGTAGCACCGCTTCAAGCATGTACAGGCTCCTAAAGAAGAGAGGAAGAAGATTTAGAGGTTTATTGGCATAAAACATATCTTTCATTAATGAAAACCATTCGGTATATATTGCCGAATAACCCTATCTTGCATGATAAGATAAACACAAATCTTTTTCTAATCAAACATGTAATTAATGACTTTCCTAGATAAACATAAAGACTTAAATACTTTCCTAAACAATGACTTTAGTTAAAGGATAGATTTAAATGGCATAATCTTTTTGCCATGCGGGCTTGGACCGGGCTCTCTTTGATCGCCTGGGATCTCTTGGACTGTGCGTCACATTAAGTTTTAAATGTTTAAACTTGCTTTTGTTGTTTGTCTTTTGATAATGTTGTTTTTTGTGAAAAGGGTTACCCTGGTAAATGGTATTAATCATAAAAAAACGTTTAAGAATAATGGAATGTGGCAGAGATACCACATTTACCTCAAGCCTAGGCTTGAACTACCACTAATTTGCTTATGACATGCCACAAACAAAATTAGACATTACAAAAACCATAATGAAAACAACTCAAACTACTTAGCCATAAAATCTAAATGATGTTGGCAACTTCCATAGCGAAAGAAAACTCAGCACCTTTGCCTTATTCTTGATTCTGAAAGTAACTAGTTTGAGACGAACCGTGACAACAATGGCGTCTCTTAATTCTTCCGGTGATCTTCTAGTTCGTTTAAACAACTTGTTATTCCGTTCCAACCATATAAAATATGTAGCAGCTGCAAAAAGAATCTTACCCATAATATTTAGAACAGTTCGCTTGTTTGCCAAAGGTTGAAACCACGTCTATGCCCACAAGCCCATGAAGTAAACTCCATACTTTAGATGAATACGAGCACTCAAAAAAGAGATGTTCGTGTGAATCAGCTTGAGTACCACATAACGAACAACGTACTTGGGTCAAGTCAGTTGCTGGATCAACGTCCCAATGTCGTAGCTTGTCTTGCGTCTTTAGACTTCTCCTCATTATAAGCCATAGCTAGAATGCATGGCGAGGAATGGCATGCGAAAACCAAACAATATGAAACCATGGAACTTCATTCCCTTGTGGCCTTAGAGCTTCCCACACACATTTAACCATAAAATCTGTTATAGTACCATTACTATCACGCCACTTTATGCAATCTTGATGTGAAGCAATAAGTGTAGGGGCTAGCACAAGACCTAGATTAGGAGCCTTTACCAACAATGAAAGTGGCCAATTCCAAGTGCCATTTACAATCAAGTCAGCAACACACATATGTATAGAATACCCTTCCCTCGTTATGTCTCTAGGGGACAAAAACCTACTAAGAGGGAAATGCGTACTCCATATGTCGTACCAAAGAGATGTGTTCATACCGTTTCCAATACAACTCCAAAAAAAATGGTTTTACATGTTCTTTAAGCTTTAAAAGTTTTCTCCATCCATAACTCATATTCGCTTTAGGTTGGACGTCCCATATGGTTCATCCTCTAAGCTTGTATGTATTGATCCAATGAACCCACAACGACTCCTTATTAGAGACTATATTCCATATATGTGTAGTCATAAGGGCAAGATTAAATACCTCAAGGCTGCATAATCCAAGCCCTCCTTCTTTTTTAGGAAGATAAATATCATCCCAAGCCACTTTTGCTTTACCACGCTTATACTCACCATTACACCATAGGAAACCCTGAATAAGCTGTTGAATATCACTAACAATCCCTATGGGAATGACTAGAATAGACACCCAATAAACTTGCATGGAAGAAATGACTGACTTACAAAGTTAGAGCCTTCCCGCAAAAGACAACGACTTGTTTTTCCAATCCCCAATCCTGTTACGGGATTTTTCAACAAGGACTTTGCAATCCCTATTTAAATAATCTCTATATGTTTTGTTTTAGAATGTTGAACAGGATTTTCAAAAATGCAGATAGTACTGTTATTGTTAATATTAATGACAGTATTCATGAAATAGTACCCATAATCCAGCATTTGGTTTTAAATCCAGAGTACTTGTCCATAGCAACTAGCAGCAGCCACATATTCAACTTCAGTTGTAGAAGTGGCAACCACAATTTGCTTCTTACACTGCTATGATATCAACCTGTTTCCCAAAAACTGACAACCTCCAGTTGTAGACTTCCTATCTTAAGTTGCTCCAGCATAGTCACTATCAGTATAAGCAACTAATTCAAATGGAGAATCCCTAGAATACCAAAGGCCTAATGTGGGTTTGCCTTTAAGATATCTAAAAATTCTCGTTACAGCTAAGAGATGAGATGTCTTTGGAGTAACTTGAAATCTGGCACATGCACATACTGCAAACATAATATCTGGCCTAGATGTTGTGAGATACATCAAAGACCCAATCATAGATCTATAGAGATGTACACCAATATCATCAGCATCTCCATCTTTGACTAAAGACTTTTCTAAATCAACTAGAGTTGAAGCAGACTTTACATCAGTGTAGTTAAATTTCTTGAAAATCTTAGCTACATATTTATCCTAACTGATAAATATTCCATCTTCCTTCTGTTGTACTTGTAATCCTAGAAAGAAAGTAAGTTCTCCCATAGAACTCATCTGAAACTTATCCTTCATGAGCTTCTCAAATCCAGTACATAGATCCTTGTTTGTAGAGCCAAAGATAATGTCATCAACATAAACCTGTACAAGCAAAATATCTCCTTTTTGCTTCTTGATAAATAATGTCTGATCTATCTTGCCTCTTTTAAACCCATTGCCCAACAGATAGTTAGCCAAGGTTTCATACCATGCTCTTGGTGCTTGATGCAAACCATAAAGTGCCATGACCACCTTGTAAACTTTGTCTGGATGGTCAGGATCTTTAAATCTTGGTGGTAGAGTAACATAAACTTCTTCCTCAATAGTTCCATATGAGAAAGCACTCTTCACATCCATTTGATATACCAGAGAACCCATAAAAGAAGCGTAGGCTAAAAACAATCTTATTGCCTTAATTCTTGCAACAGGAGCAAACACTTCTTCATAGTCAATACCTTCTTCTTGTCTATGACCCTGTGCAACCAACCTTGCTTTATTCCTAATCACAATCACCCTTTCATCTTTCTTGTTTCCGAAGACCCATTTTGTTCCAATGGCCCCCTTTCCGATAGGTAAATCCACAAGTATCCAAACCTGTTGGAGTTTGAATTGCAGAAGTTCTTCTTGCATTGCTTCCACCCAAGATGAATCAAATAGAGCTTTAGCAATGCTTGTGGGTTCAATTTATGATAGGAAACTAGCATATAAACAAGTATTCAGGGTTTCATGTGTTTTCTATTTATATACTGCACTGAGAAACCCTTGTTCAGAAGTAGGTTTTGTCATTCTTCTTGTCTGAACAGATGACTTCACATCACCAATTACATTTTCAATTGGGTGATCTTTATGAATTCTTGTATTGGGAGTGGTTGGAACTGTATAGGAATTTATGATGTTCCCCAAATCAACTTCTAGTTCATCTTTATCACTGAAGAACTCAACATGAGTGGCTTCAAGTGTATGACTAGCTCCTATAGTAAACATGTCTTTAGGGCTATCTTGATCATATGAACTAGCAGTATTAACTGATGGATCAACAGTATTAAGTTTAAAACTACCAGTATTAACATCAGGACTGACAGTATTAACATGTTGTCCAGCAGCATTAACTTCTTTAAGACTGCTAACATCATCAGACTTATCTTGTTCATTATTCTCATTATCTGTACCATCTCCAACCTGCTTTTGATCATCAGCATCAGATTTTTGTTCACCATTATCAACATCCTGGGTAGGTAAATCAAAGTATGAAGCATCTTTTCAAATTGGCATCATAATGAAATCTTGACTGATTTCTTTTGATGTACCTGCATTAAGTTCTTCTTGTGTACTTGCAGATTCATTAATGATTGTACCTGCAGCAACTGGTACATAATTCATAGATTGGGTTAGAGAATCAATGTCAAACAGCCACTTTGGACCATTCCCTTCTATCATAGGCTTATTCCCTAAAAACCTAATATGCAAGTCTTCTTCTACCCTCTTGGTTCTAGTGTTGTATACCCTAAAAGCTTTACTACTCAAAGAATATCCAACAAAGAAACCTTTATTACTTTTGCCATCAAACTTGCCTAAACTGTCTAAAGTATTAATAATAGTAACATGACATCCAAATGGTTTCATAAAGCTTAAAACAGGTGTAAAACCTCTAAAAAGTTCATAAGGTGTCTTGTTATGAGGCTTGACTACTAAGACCTTAATTTGTACATAGCAAGTAGTACTAACTGCTTCAGCCCAAAATGTGGTAGGTAACTTAGAGTCGGCTAACATTGTTCTAGCAGCCTCAATTAGTGTCCTATTCCTTCTCTCAGCTACACCATTTTGCTAAGGAGTCCTGGCTACACTATATTCTCTCTTAATACCTTTTTCTCTACAAAAATCATCCATAACTTTGTTTTTAAACTATGTTTCATTATCACTTCTGATTATTTTCACTTTCTTATCTACTAGGTTTTCTATTTCTTTGATAAATTTCTTAAGGATCTCACTGGTTTCATCCTTAGTTGCTAAAAAGAAAACCGATGTAAACATGCTATAATCATTAGTGACTACTAAGCAATACTTCTTATGCATTAAACTACTCACAAAAGTTTGACCAAACAGATCTATATGAAGCATAAACAAAGGCTTAGTAATTAGATTCAGAACCTTAGACTTACAAAAAGCTCTGTGTTGCTTCCCTTTAAGACAAGCAACACAGGTTTGATCATTTTCAAAATGTTTTGTAGCCTATCCTCTTACAAGATTATCCTTAACAAGCTTGTTTATGTTTTTAAAATTAATATAACCAAGCCTCCTATGCCAGAGCATTGATTCATCTGATGTAGCCTTTGCAACAAGACAAGTTAAACTCTCTTTAGGAACAATATCAAAACTGTACATGTTATCCTTTCTAGGAATTTTAAGAAGTATCTGACTTTCATCAGGCAACTTAAAATTAGGAGATAAGACAATACATTCAGTGTCAGTAAAAAGGACATAGTTCTTTTTGTCACATCTGTGAGACACTAAAAAGATTGAATTTTAACTCATTGACAAAGTATACATCTTCAAAATTAAGGCTATCAGTTTTAAGTGTTTCTTTACTAGAAATTTTACCACCATGTGCTCCTCCTCCAAATGTAACATAACATCCATCAAATTCCTTGAAATCTGAGAGATAAACTATATTCCCAGTCATGTGCCTTGAGCATCCACTGTCAATAAATCCTGTATCATCTTGTTGTGGCTTGCCCTGCATATAAAAATAAGGAAACTAGATTCCTTTGGGGACTTAATTCATCACTAACTTGGATCTGCCTCGTGCATCAATGTAATTATGTTTCTTCAAGGTGATTGATGCACCATTAGGTTTGGTAGGTCTCCAAACCCCAACAAGTTATGCCTTTAACAAAACATTGCCATAATTAACCCTAACAAGCAATAACAACTACAATATGGCCAAGTAGTTTTTAATTATTTTTGCCTAGCATGTATTAACAGTATTGTGGCCTAGCAGTATTTAAAACTGCTTGTGCCTGCGTATTAACTTTATGTGTAAAACCTTTTTGGTTTAGATAATGTTTTTTTTTAGATTGAAAGGGTCCTTCTTAAACAGTTGATATGTGCTAATTTATGGAAACATTGAACATAGGTTTAAGCACTAAAAACTATAGATATGGAATGAGCATATTACCGGTCTTGGCAGTATTAAAAATTTTAGGCGCATTTTTCCATAAAAACTGCTCATGTAACTATGATCCTTTAGCCATTAGGTGGAGTCCTTTTGGTATATCGTTGTAGATTCACGCCAGTTATAATTACTTCCATATACCAATCCTTTCCTTTGATGATATTTGCACTTGAGCGCTGGTACATGATTAAAGCCCACAAATAAAGCAAGCTTTGTAATACATTACAAAATCACTTCCTAGTTGATTGGACTTCTGCCCATTCCAATTCCTTTGATTCCCCCTAGGAGTTTGTGATCTATACATCTCTGCATACCTAACTGACTTTTTAACTAGTTTTTCATGATTTTTAGGTTTGACATACTCTACCTTTTTATCAACAGGAAAAACAGTTTCTTTATCAACATTAAGTGAAGACTCAACAAAGCTACTTGTATCTTTTGATACTTGTTCTTTTACCAAAGAGTTGTTAAAATTTTCCTTAGAATCATCTGATTTCTTATCACAAACAACATTTGACTCTTTCTTACTAACCTCAGAACCATACCATTTGAATTCAGGCTCTTTGAATTCATCAAGACCAGAATAAGACAGATCAAGCTTTTTAGGTCTATTATAGATTAAAGGATGAGGTGGAGGAACATCACTATACCCCAAACCCTTTTTACTTTTGTCATTTATCTGACTTTCTAAACAACTGTCTAGGATCTTTTGAAGAGCTTTATCAAATTTCTCCATTTTAAATTTTAATGTCCTCGTTTTCTTTTGCTTAACTTTTTCCAAAACACACTTTAAGCACATTTATTTCCATCAGTCTATGCCAAGCTACTTCCCTTTTAAGAAGCTCAGCAACTTCATCACTATCATGAACCTCATTACCTTTCTATATTGTGATAAGTTGTCTATCTTCTACTGTTGCTAAACCACTTTATATAAGTAGCTGCTTAAATTCAGTTTATTAAGCTTAACATCAAAAACATCACAAGACTTGTTTCTTAAGAGTTTCATAGTTTTTTTAGACAAGTTTTAAGCAAAGTTTTATCATTAAATACTCAGAGCCTGAAAATCCATAGAGCCATGTTTGTCCTGAACCTATTCTTCTGCCATATCACTCTAGTAAAAACCTACACCATCTATACCCAACATTGCCTTTGAAGATGTGTCTTCATTGTTTTCATGCTTCCTAGTGTTGTCTTGATTTCTAACCTGACCCTCCTTGTTCCTTGATGCTCTACACTTCCTGGCAAAGTTTTTATCATTTCTTACTTACATAAATTTGGACGCTTCTTTATGTAAATAAGGAATTATAAATGAGTGGGCTTAATGGTATCTGTTAGGATTAATGTTTTCTTAACTTAGTACCGACAGTACAAATAGTTAGTTCTGACAGTGATACTTAGTACCAACAGTACAAAGTATTAAGTACTGTTAGTTAGTTAGTACCGTTAGTAGAAAGTTAGTTAGTACCGTTGAGAAGATATTTAAAAGATATTTATGAGATATTTTAGAAAAAGATTTGTAAGCCTTTTAGGGTTATCCTTGATATATAAAAGGAACCCTAGGCATAGTTAGATATAGTTTTTTTTAGACAAAAGCTTAGAAAATATACACGATATCATAGTTAGCAATCTGTAATCCTCAAGAACACTTTAACAAAGTTGTTATTCAGTTGTTCATTGTTCTTCTTAGTACTTGTGTTAAGATTCCGCATTAACACATAGTATTCATAGTCATTGTTTCTACATAGTCATTTGTATTTATACATCTTGGCTATCATCCTTTATAGGCTGCAAAGATCCATTCAGTTTATCAGGACCTACAAGTGGTATCAGAGCTTTGAGAAACTCTGAACAAGAAGAACAGTTAAAAACCAGTTATTCATCTCCAACCAACAAATCTAAACATGTCTGAAACACAAGATGAGAATCCACCACCACCACCTCCACCAGCAACACAACAAACACCAACACAACAAACTCCTCATACAGTCTCAACCATCAAGCTGCCTATTCTCAAAAAGGGAGAATATGATATATGGGCTATGAAGATGGAACACTATTTGGCTCATACAGACTATCCAATTTGGGAGGTTATCCAAAATGGGAATGGTCCTGTGTCAGTCACAACTGATACATCAGGACAACTTAAAATTTTGCCTCCTAAAACAGCAGAAGAAATAGTGGCCAGAGAAAGAGAAAGAAAAGCTAGGACCACCTTGCTAATGGCCATACCAGAAGATCATCTAGCTAAATTCCATAAGATGACTGATGCAAAAGAAATGTGGAATGCCATCAAATCCAGATTTGGTGGAAATGATGAATCCAAAAAGATGCAGAAGTACATCTTGAAGCAACAGTTTGAAGGATTCACTGTATCCAACACAGATGGGATTCACAAAGGCTATGAGAGATTCCAAAGTCTTCTCAGTCAGTTAGAGATTCATGGAGCAGGTGTATCTACTGAAGATGCAAATCAGAAATTTCTAAGATCTCTACCTTCTGCTTGGTTACAAGTTTCCTTAATTATGAGGAACAAACCAGGAATGGACAGTCTCAGTTTTGATGACTTGTACAACAATCTAAGAGTCTTTGAAAATGATGTAAAAGGCTCTACTGCATCATCTTCCAACTTGCAAAATGTAGCATTTGTTTCTGAAAACACCAGCAGTACTAATGATGTTAGTACCGCTTATGGTGTTTCCAATACTTCTGGTCATAATTCAAAGCATGAACAAACATCATCATATTCCTTGCTTGCAAGTCAATCAAGTTGTCCTCAACTGGATCATGAGGACTTAGACCAGGTTGATGAATATGACCTTGAAGAAATGGACTTAAAATGGCAAGTGGCAATGATCTCCATGAGAATAAAGAAGTTCCAAAAGAAGACTGGTAGAAAGCTACAGTTTGATGCAAAAGAACCTGTTGGTTTTGATAAAACCAAAGTGGAATGCTACAACTGCCACAAAACAGGGCATTTTGCAAGAGAGTGTAGAACAAAGGAAGATAACAGGAGGAGGGATGGATGGAATCCTGGAAATAAAGATGGGAGCAGAACTGGAAAGAAAGAAGAGTCTAAAGCATTGGTGACAGTTGATGGAGAAAGTGTTGACTGGACAACTCATTCAGAAGATGATGAAAACTTTGCTTTCATGGCTAGCAACAGCTCAGGATCAGACACACAGGTACCTTCATGTTCAAATGAGTGTAAAGAGTCTTATGCTAACCTTAAAAGACTATATGATGCTCAGAGAGAGCAACTTAGTGATGCTAGCGTAGAAATAAAGGCTTATACTCAAGGTCTTAAGAAAGTTGAAGCACAGTTAGTTGCCCATCAACAAGGTCAACTTTGGTATGAACAAAAAATCAAATTTATGAAAATAGATTTAGATGACAAAACAGATGTTCTCACATACCATAAGAAATTGTTGGCTAAAGCTCAAAAAGAAAAAGAAGATTTAGAAGTAATAGTAGACAAATGGAATCATTCTTCAAAAAATCTTGGTAAAATTGTAAATTATTCTATGAGTGCCAGTGATAAATTTGGGCTTGGGTATGGTGATTACAGATATAGTGGAATTTTGAGTTATGAAAATGAAGTTTTGCAAAGTGTCTTTAAGGGCAATAAAAGTGATTTTGAAAATCCACCTTTGCATAAAAGGCTTGGTAAAACATGTGAAATGCAAGCAGTACCCCCACCCATGACAGGAAATTATTTGCCCTCTGGACCTGATATTGAAATAGATGACTCACAATATACATATGGTCCAAGAAAGTCTCAACCAAGTGAATCTGAATCTCAAACAACTGAACTTGATACCTGTGACTCTAACACTAGTACAGAACCTTCTGAATTAGTGTCTGAACCAGTTGTCAATGAATCATATATAGAAGTTCAACCTAAGGTTTGGTCTGATGCTCCTATCATTGAGGAGTATGAATCAGATAGTGATGATGAGCATGTGTGTGTACAAACTAAAGGACTTGATACACCTAGTTTTGCTAACAAGCAAGTAAAAACTCCTAGGGAAAATGTTAAGAATCAGTCTACACATAGTCAAAAACCTAAGGTTAACAACAAAGAGTTGGGGCATGGGTTTACTGAAAGAGCATGTTTTGTCTGTGGTAGTTTTAGTCATTTAATAAGAGATTGTGATTATCATTCGTTTGGATATGTTTATCCTTTGAGAACTTATGTACCTTAAGTCGTGTTGACTTATTTCCTTTGGTTATTTATTAAGACTTCCGCTGTTTATGCTTGTGTTATGATTAATTATGCTTTTGATGTCACACCATATTTGTAATACTTCTACCCTTTTGGGTCGGGGCGTTACACTAACAGTACTAACAATTTTAGTACTGCTAGACAAAAAGTTAACAAACAGACAGTACTAACTAGCACTGCTCTGAAAGTTAATACTGTTAAGCCCATTGTGAATGATGTTAGACCAGCAAATGTTTTTCACAAAACTCATTCACCATCATCAAGGCCTTTCAAAAGAACAACAGTACTAAGAACAAATTCTTCAAACCAAAAAGTTTATACTGTTAAGGTAAAAGAAGTTAGTACTGTTGGGGGAAAATGGGACACTGCTGTTAAGTCCTCAGCAGGTTGTAAATGGAGAACACCAGGAT
>BQNB010158328.1:0-15044 GCA_026074375.1 Tanacetum coccineum
TATAGCAATGAAAATATATTTAAAAACCAACTTATTCGTATATTTTACAATAAGTATTATATAAAACAAACAAAAATATTTAAGATTAAAGTTAAAAAATTATTTAAAAAATCAATAGAAAACTATTATTTTAAAACGGATGAATTATCATTATTAAAAAATGGAAGCAAGCCTAGTGGTATATAAATGAGTGTCCAAGAACCTAGATGTTGAAGGCAATCACACATTGACAGTGAAAATGTTGTCGTGCTAAAACAAGACCAAATAACCATCGTACTCATAAAAAATGAAATATTGATGACTATTCGCGCATAGCGACAGAAATTTAAAGCGTCAAATAATCATATTTGATAAAACATGATGGACAAAAATTATGTAAGTGTGTCCACCAGATAATGACCCATGGAGGTTTCCGGGGATCACGAGGACCCGATGGAACTTTGCTCTGTAGTGTAAATTTTGGTCAAGACCTCCAAAAAAAAAATTAATGAACTCGGTTCTCAAATCTTGTGTTACGTGTCTTGTTTAGTTAGTTTATTGTATTATGATAAAGTAGTGTTTGTGAACATGGTCGCTTATGGACAAGATGAAATGCGTTTAATATATGTATATGCATTTAATTTAAGTTTAAAAATGTATTAAGATGCATTTAAATGACTAAAGATAGATTTTAATTCCAGTCAATATATATATCTAATGAGCGATTATAATTTTTTTATCATGTTAAAAATATCCCGCTTATAATTCATAGATACATTAACATGCCCATGAATTCGACTAGATTAAAGTTGGCCTATGTAGTAAAAGATTTTGTTACCATGTGTCCACATGTTTTTATGTCAATAACCACAAATTTTCTTATTTAATCAGAAATAAATTTAATATTTTCTCCGTTTTAATATAAGTGTAATGTTTTGACTTTTTGAAGTTTTTTTTTTCAACCTTTACCTTAACAATTTTTTTTGTTATATAATACTTGATGCAAAATATATGAACGGAATGAGTTTTAAATTTATTTTCATTAGTATAACTTTCATCAAGTATTATATAACACAAACAAAAATATTTAAAATCGAAGTTGAAAAAAAAAAGACTTCAGAAAGTGAAAGCATGACTCTTATTTTGAGACGAAATGAATACTATATTATCCGAACTGAGAAATTACTATATTTGTACATTGTTTTTACTTTAATGATGTCAAAGATTCATTTTTGTTTACTTTGAAAGGAAACACTACATGTTAGCAAAACCCAAAATGATGGCACATTTGAAGCCGCTTGAATATTTAGAAATGACCAAGGGCAGGAGTCTTGACTAGTTCAAGTTTGAGCCAAAGGTACTAAACTCATTGTTTCAATGCCCAAGAAGAAACAACATGAGCCATTTTATTCGAGCAAGGTTCTCAACATACCTTACGCATTCCATTCAAGCAAGTTTAATGTCGAGTTTGAGTCCAGGTTCAAGTTCGAGTTTAGGTTCAATTCATGAATCTTATACACATGTTATCAGCATAAATTGGTATGACCTCAAAGAGAACATTCTAAGGCAACTTTACCTGATTATGGTTGAATCTATCATGTATATCAAAGGCCGAATATATTATGTATTGTATAGTTTAACCTCTCCTGAACTTGTAAGATTGTCCTGCGAACCGATAGGATGTGCTTTGGATTAAGAACTCTGTCGAATGGGTTGTTTCCTTTCAAAGCTAAGATATTTTTCTACATGAGATATCATTTTATAGTTAAAACAGCATTTTATTATTTCTTTCATCTAGTTTATCAATAGCGTGTAACCTTCAAAGAACGGAAGTATGCAGCAACCACAAGTGTTTTCAGAATTGTTGACCGATAAGGAACTCAATTAAGACATCACAGAACATGAAGAAGACAATAAACTTGATATCAGCTATGTTATGAAGCCAATCTTAAACTGAGCATGACATAAATCTGTAACCACAACACAAGAATACTAGAACGCGACCTACAGATGAAGTTCAAGAGAATGTTCAATGATAAAACCATTTCGAGAAACACAAATAACATTATGATTATATTCCACAATTCGTAACTGAATCTTGATAACGTATAAAGTAATTAGGACCTATATAAACTAAGAGGGTCACAAATCTGTAGACGACATCAAGGAGAACATGTATGCGTATGAATTGTTGAATTTATTAGACAATGAGGATTTCTATTCTGGAACAAGATAGATAGTGAAAGAGATTCAATAAAAGTTAGAGCACTAAAAGGGTAAAACATGAGAGTTGTCGACCAAGTTTTGATGACAGTTCTACTGCATATTGTCGGTTGGGATTGCAGTCTAACCCTGTTTTAATTGCTGTTCTTTTAATTTACAAATTATGAAGCTTACTGAAATGTCAAAACAATGCGTCTTTTTCCAAGACATCAACTGACACCCCATTCCTATCATCTGCATAAAAGAGATGCAAAAGGTCAAATAATTGGTAATCTAATAAATAACATAGCAATCCCTTTATCCCGGGAGCGAATTGGAGGCCTAAATTAAAATGAAATTACATAAACGGTTCAAATATTCAAGTCTCGGCTGAATCTCATACCCCTTGGTTTTAAAAAGCATAGTGTTGTCACATAATTTGACAAATCCCATGACTATGGATCAACTATTTCATACGCCTCTCAACTAGATTAAAATAAATAAAGCTTGGGCCAAAACAAAGTTACTTACTTCAAACAACGACTACTGATGAGTAAAAATAGGTATATAAGTATATTGGAACTAAACTAAATAGCAAAAAAAAAACAAAGCATCGCCTTTTCAAACTGAGATAATCTAAAATAAGAAGTGTTGGCATTTAGACTAACCATTATCAGTATACTATTAATCATTATTCAACAGTTGCAAAGAATGACTGGATTCCAAAGACAATGAACAGAACTCCACCAGATAGTGCAATCTGCATCAGATTCAAAAAAAATTATACAAGTACAAATAAGAGAAACGTGAGAAAGAAACCAATGAAATTAGTGAGTATATTACAAATTTTTCAGATATTTGGGTCGCCAAGCTCTTCCCTCCAAAGACAGCAGCCGTCTGACACAATGCTTGCCCTCTAGAAAAGAGAAATTATAGCAAAATGTTATTTTGATGCTCATAGAGGTGGAAATCTTAACCCACTTATATGAAAATGGATCAATCCGAATTGTACTTCACTGTTTATAAAAAAAATGGGTAATGCGTAAAGAAAGGGTAAACGGATGAGGTTTTCCCTGTTCAGGTTTAGGTTACCCGGGGAAAACTGATGAGATAAGTGTTGGCCGTTCAAGCAAACTTGTTTAGACCAGAATTTAAAGATGGCCCGTTACCCAACCCACCAGACCCACCCGTTTTGACCCCTCTACTCAAAACAGAATAGTTTGGACATTTCTTCACAACAAGTAACCAATAAATAATATTGATAAGGTGGTAGCTCAAAGTATAGTACAAGCATTTATTAAGATTATTTTCGACAATAAACATATTAAATTTTGCATGTTACTATGATTATATTACTTATAACATTTGAGTAGCCAAACAGATAGTTGGTTCAGTTAACAGGAGTACAGGACCATCTACAGCATCTGCTATTCTGCTAACATAGAACCTTCATACTTAGCATTAAAAAGTATATAAGCAATTACCATGATGGAATTATATTTGGAGGTATATCAAGATCTTAAATATAAACAACGTTTATCCTAAAATATTTCTATGTGAAAACAGAGCACAAAAAAATAGGAGATGGTTAACGTACAAAATTCCACCAAGAACAACACCAAGTGGGTTCTCAGCTGCAGCCAAACCAATTGTAGCTATCTGAAAATTTAGTAAATTTCACATTTAGTAAGACTGTGTTGAGTGTATGGAGCAGATATATATTATACTTCCAAGACTAAAGCTGACCTGACTTTTGTCACCCCACTCGCCAAAGAAAGTTATAGAGAACGCCTATTGAAATAACCGTCAATTATTATATATTATATAAGCTGATAGCTAAGTGAGAGTTTTAGGATATCAGAATCCATACCTTTAGAAAGATGGGGGAGAAAAATTGCGAGAAGAATGGTCTGCTCTTCTTCTTAGCATCATCATCAGCCTGTAACAACAAAAATATAAGTTGAAAACCCTAAACCTCAGCCAATGATACTTAACCTTTAATGTCTGTTTATAGTCCAAGATTGAACCTTAAAGAGACATATTCATCGATTTAGTGCAAGCATTAACAAATTATATTTCGCAATATCAGATTCCATGGAACATTTAGGCATATTGATATATAATCAAAGAAGCATATAGTATTGTTAAGCATTTGAACGGTATAAAGAACGTCATTGCATCACTAGTTGTGTGTATGTGTGATGGATCTTGTTTGCAGAAGAAAGGATGGATTGTAATGCAATATACACTTTGTGCAATACCTTGCCATTAGCTCTTGTTGCTCCGCTGCTAGCTTTTAAATCGGCATCCTACACAAATGAGCAGAAGAAAAACATAACAACTTCAAGGGTGTCGTAAGAGTAAACCATAAATGTGGCAAATTTGAGCCATTTACTTACAAAGGGGTCAAATTTGGGTTGTGTTTTTCTCGAACAGGTAAAGTCAAAAAATTAGCTAAAAACAAAGCCCTTTATGTAAGCATTTAACCTCCTAAACCGTTCTATTTAAAAAATCAGATTACTACTGCAAAATAATATTCAGTTAATTATCTTCCAAGGCATTAATTGGTTATGAAATGAATTTACAAGATCTACAAAAATAAGTTTTCCGGGTCAAACAATACAGACCCGGTCCATTAACCGGCCCACCCATTCTGCCTCCTATAGCAAGCAACACAAGCAAACAGTGACAAACCAATTCAGCTTCAACTTCAGCCAATTCTTCTGACTCCCTGTTAACAGTAACAGAATCAGACTCCATAGAAGCCAATAACAATTATTTGTGAAGATGCTAATATCCATTATATTGAGTTTGAATGAATGGTAAAAGAGAGGGTTACCCGTCATGAAATGCATCCCATAAAGACCATAGGCCGAACCCCAAAAACAATACAGTGGCTATATGCTTAGTTAATGTTCGAGAGATCTGCATTATCACAATCACAGTTCAAAAGTGTTAACACTCATTAAAAGGTTAAGAAACAGTGACATAATAGTATGATAGCTCAAACACACAAGTTGATACTTTGATATACGTTTACTGATTTTGAGCAACTACACAAAACACCAACATAACACCACAATTAATAGTCAGCTGGATAGAGCAATAATAATTTAAAGACCTATTTAAGCTATATAGCCATGTATTTCTCCAATATAGTCTGATTTACGCAATTACCAATCATATCAAGTATCTAAATATTCAACCATGTTTCTAATAAACACGATTACCAGGTAAAAGGGATCGCATCTCACAACCAACAAATTTGAAGTTTATACTTCCTCTTTTACAGAACCATCAAAATTCATTCATAGGAATCGAGCACTCCATAACCATGATGATATTCTGGATATCTCAGTTTTTTTTATTATCCAATCATTTTATTTACCATGTTCACATATTAACTAGCCATCTATATCTTGAATAAGTCAATATATTCTTCAGTCATGTAGCTAACCAAGAGCATATTACATAAAGAGTAGATATTGGGAGCAAGAGTTGACTATGGCATGTGTTAAAAATAAAGAGATTAAGTTTATTAAACTGAGTGTAAGCAAACAAAATCAATATCCGTCATCATCACAAATTCAAAAACCAGATAACAGAAGATACATACCAGGTTTGGAGCAGCCCAGCCAACAGCAGCAGACAAAATCGTCATAACCTATAACCCGTAAATTAAATTTCTCAGGACTCAGATAACTGAAGTTGATATTCACATTTACAGTAAGACAAACATGAAACAACAGAGAAAATTAACTCACAATTAAAGCTGAAAGGCAGCCGGCCAAAACATATCTCCTTGGATGACGCATCGCCAAAATCTATAATCACACCCATAACATGTAAATATTTAAAGTTAACTCATTTCCCGTTATACTAAAATGTATGAAATAAAATATAGGAAGTGATGGTTTTCCATTGTACGAGAAAGCAAACAAAACACAAGAAAAACATATACGCAAAAGCACGTCATTCCCGATGAGGTTTTGTTTCTTAAGCAATATACCACCACCATCTTATAACTTAAAATATACATAGATCCATTCAGAATAAAACAATAATATAGTTTGTCTTCTCTAACTGACTTCACAACTACTCACTACATATCAACATTTTTAAACTTTTCATAACCACAATTCATTTTCGACTTTATAGCATGATCAAAGAAGATTATTTCCAGATTTCCAGGTTAACTTTTCCAACATCATTTACATGAATCCTAGGGGCATTTGTTTTACCTTACTTTCGAGCTTATAAGCTTAGTTAGGGGGTGTTTGTCTAAGCTTATTTGATGGGCTTATAGAAAATTTGATAAGCTCAATTTTGAGGGCTTATGAGCTTATTCACTTTATAAGGTCATAAGCCCATCAAATAAGTTCAAACAAACATCCCGAGTTCCACTAATTTTTCATAAGCCTATATTCTCGACTAAGGGTGTTTGTTTCAGCTTATGTGATTTCGGCTTATTTTTCATAAGCTCTAATGTTCCGGCTTATTTGTGACTTATTATATAGTAAGTTTATATAAGCCCATAGGTCTCAAAATAAGCCGGAAAAGTTGAGCTTATGAAAAACAAGGCGAAATCAAAAAAGCCCACAAATATCTAACTTATAAGCTTATTATAATGTCCAGCAACTAAGCTGATGGCGTAAAAAATAAGATGGTAAATAAGGTAGTTGAATGATAGAAACAAAAAAAAACGTTTTGGATTAGTGGCAGACGTATTATAAATGAATACAACATATGTTATGTGATCAACTAAACTTAATGGAAGTAATAAGAAAAAAACTAACCGCAGCTGCGAAAAAGGTCTTGTCACCAATTTCAGATAACACAGTCATCGCTAGGGACTTGCTAAACCCCTAATTATCACAGTAAAATTCATATCAAAATCACCATTGATTAAGTAAATTAAATAAACTTTTAAAAAACTTACTTGAACGATTGATAAGCTCATGATTGATGGTTAAAGTGTGAGTGATTCGGCTGGGGTTTAATAAGTCACTTTGGAAAATCTACCAGCCAGCCGAATCAGTTTGGTGTGTGTGTGTGTGTGTAAAGTGATGGCGGTGTTGTTGTAGGTGTGAATAAATATTTACATGTTTCAACCCTTTACATCTACCTATTTTATGATTCCATACCTTTCAATATGTGTATTCAACCCTTTTAGACTTTAGACGAGACTTATATATTTGTTTAAGTGGGATATTTTTTAGCGTTGAGTTGTCGATGAAGTGAAAAGTTGATATAGCGTTCAGTTGGCGGTGATGATATTGCTTGTTAACACTTCGTCTTGCAATAAAGTTGCGGCCTAGTAGTTGTATATATGAAGATCAACTAGGTTAAATGAGCCTTAATAATATACATGTGCAATCTATAAATGAGCTTAAAAGAAATAAACGAACTCAAAAAAAATAAACGAGCTTGAGCCAAGTGTGCTTAACAAGCCGAATACGATTTGAGCTTTAATTCATTTTACTTGTCGTTAAAATGAATTGAGCCAGAACTTAAGAAGAATTTTATGAGACGAGCTCAAGCTAAAGTTACAAGGCTCGGCATGAGCTCGAGATTTATAGTTATAAACGAGCCGACTCGAGCTCTGACAGTCTTGACCTCGGCTCAACTGGTTTCTACTCCTAGCCATCAACTACCTTTAGACACTTAACTTGGTTAGTTCTCGAAGAGAGTGCTTAGCTAGAACATTATATTTTACGTATTGTCATTGGCCTGTCAGCATTATTGTTGATTATCAACGCTTTTGCAAGAATAATTTTGTTAATAAATAAAACTTGCGAGATCTCTAATCTAAATTTGTATTACATGGTATCCGTCATCGCAATACGCGGGTATTATGCGAATTTAAATTTTCAGCCAACACACTTGTTAGTTATAAAATTGTGTAAGATTTATAAATTTGCGTCGACAAGAATCGAACCCGGGTGTGATGGGTAATAGCAAATATGCTAACCGCTAGACAACCACGTATTTATGTTGAGTTATTGAACAACAAAATAGATTTACAACATTTGTAGTGTAAGATAATTACCAACTCAAATTTAATTCTAGCTTCATCCAAAAACATGCGAAGAAATAAATGGATCTCAAAATTAAATTGGCATAGTACCCGCGCATTGCGATGACGGATACCATGTAATCCAAATTTTGACGAGTAATATTTTTCGATCATTTTTTTCGTGATAATGATTCTACGGCGGGTACTATATAATCTAGAAAAATGTTAAATAACATTCGTCTTCGAACCGTTGTTTTACGCGGGTACTATGCTAGTGAAATATCATATAATTAGTCGTGATTTACTGATTTTGAAGTTCAAGTTTGGATACACGTGTTTGAGAAATTTAGATTGTAAAATTGTCAGGTTTATGGGGTCCAAATGTGTAGTTTTTTACTAAGAGAAAGTGTATGATTGATTCGTATGGCGTGGTCAAACTTCCAGTTTAGCCGATTAATTTTAGGGCTTTAAAGAGTTCAATAGTCAACTCAACAGTATCTATCTATTTGCGTCAACACAAAACAAAATATCTTCTTATTCTTCAACGAATTATTTACTTGTATCTGGCACAAAGATAAAATAACAACCTTAGATCTATTTAATACCTTTTTTAATCATCACTAAAATACTGTTTCTCATTCAACCAAAGCATGAGTCTTTTTCATTTGTCATTGTATTGTAGTGAGCAAGTTGGCTTCTTTATTCAATTTTTCTGTTAATAGGACAAAAAGTCGTTGGCTAAACAGAAGTACTTCTTCGTTCGAGTCATTTATAATTTTATAAAACCAAAATAATTCAATTGATTTTCAACTATTTTCACAGATCATGTTAATGTATTAAAGATAAAGAGATTAATCACTAATAACACATATGAACCATAAATGGGAGGCTCTAGGAGACCAAGAAGATTTAAATCTCAATCCAGATTTAAAAAAACTGAAAACCGGGCCATATTCAGATACTCCAATTCAAGACGGTCCGTTTTTTACTCAATAAACCTAAAGAAAGAACATACTAATATCTAAACTTAGATTCTGTACATGACAAAGTTTAATTTCAGCATGGAAGTCAGGATGTAAAAGTATGACTTCTTAACTTTGTTCCTCTGCTTAAATCACCTATACCAAAATCAGAGCTTTCTATTTAATCGCTGAAACATTCTAAGGTACTGTAAATCATCTGGTCAATAGAGATAAAGAGAGATCAATGGTCGTCTTTAACTTCTTTGACAGCCACAGGAAACATCTCTTCAGGTTGCCTCCGCCAAAGGAAATTTGCAGCTTCCAACCATCGTGGTTCAACCAAAAACTTCTTTTCCTTAACCGCCCAACGCGATTTCTCAGTTCCAGCATCCGTAGAAATGACATGTGTCACGGATGGGTCAACCTCAATCGAGCATGTAGCTCCTAACCGCTCTGCCAGCATCCATAAATGGTGATGTTCCGCCGGGAATTTTGTAGGGAAAACACGAGTAAACACAACTTTACACCCTTTCAAAATATCACCACGAACTGCACCCAGCATCTGAAATATTGATTAGGCAGATTAATAATTCTGATCAGGGTACTTTCTGATGTTAAAAGAGTAAATAAACAATGGGTTTTGCTAATCTCTGCCCAGTGGGCATGGGTTAGTCTGTTTATAAAAGGATTGTTTTGCTTCATTTAATGTGTATTTAATGCATTTTCTGGTTAATTATAGTAATTTACAAGTTCATTTAATGTGTATTTAATGCATTTTCTGGTAAATTAGAAAAGTTTATGTTTATTAACTACACCTTAAACTCTGCCTAGTGGGCAGAGTTTAGCAAAACCCATAAACAATTTATCACCAAAGAATTGGCAACCACCACCTTAGCATTAGTAATGAATGATTTCCCTCTTTTTATCTATTTGATTTATTGAGGGTGTGCGAAAAAAGAGCAAATACAAGCATAAGGATATCTCACCTGCCTCGCGTCTCGGCCTGCAAAATTCTCCCCAAGCTCCTATTGTGTAAGAATATCATTAGATGTGAGCTTTCAAACAACATTATCATATCCAATAAGTAAATGTAGCAAAATGGCATCTGAATAATGGGTCACAACAGGTTCTAGTTTGAACAGGTCTTTTTGATACAAGTTACAACGGGCCTGACAGGGTTGGCTGGACCTCTCACCATATTTGGTCCACTTCTTTTCAAAATATTTCACCAATTGAATAATTCCATAATTATGATTTCAATAAAAATCAAAAAAATTGAGCTAATAGGTATAGGAGATGTGCATTGAAACAGACAATTGGCTACTTTAGTTTCAACTTTCAACCCATTCGACACTCTGACCTATTTGACCCATTAACCTTACAGTTTGGTTTAATTTAACCTGTTTTACCCTTTTGGACAAAGCACAGCCCAAATGGCAAGAGCACAATAATAGAAAGTGACCAAAAGAAAGGCAGGACATACCGGGTCATAGAACATACTGTGGACTCTCTTAAGCACCTTAAGAACAGTGGCGAGAGCACCATCAACATCGCTTTCATCACTTCTCAGTTGAGACAGAGATTTAGCTTTGTAGCCAAATTGTTTACAGCTTGAGGCAAAGAAATGATATCTTTCCATTGATATCAGATTATCCTTGTGCTTCGACCATACCTTAAAGAAAAACAGTCTCACGGCACGAAAAATAATCACACTGATAAATGTGTGTATACACAGAGAATAAACTTACCGATTCTGTATCATCAAGGATCAGAACAGCACTTTCTTGCCCTAGAACCACATCAAGACCTTTCTGATGTCTAGTCGTGCAATCACCTTGTGCAATCACCTTAGAGTTGAAGTATACCATTCCAGGATCGAGCAGATTTGCCATTTCTAATGCATAAGAACGCTCACCCATGGTGTAGATGTACATTTCAAACAGATTACTTGCTTCTTTCAAGAAATCGTGAACAAAGGGCCTCAACTTCGTCACCATGTGCATAAAGGGCAACTTGAATAGACTCCCTTTGAGTTTATCTGTCATAAAAAAATTATGAACATAGTGAAGTTATGCACTCTCTTTGAACTAAATATTTAAAAACACTCATTAAGCCTTCATAAATCCTACTCGTAAAAACTGCTTTCATGGGAGCAAATGATTATGAGTAGAAATACACAAAACTAGTCAAAAAGATATACCTTGCATTGGATCATCTGGGTTCATTAGATATCCTTCTTCCTGAGTTACATCTGAAAACCGAGTTGAGTTTAGTAAGGTGTGGTCTAAGTCAAGAACCAAGTAAAGCTTTCTATGCCGTAACAAATTCTTCAAATCTCTGTCACGGACTCGAGCTACTTCATCATCAGTAAGTGTCAGATCCTGCAATTATATAAGATTCTTCGGTTACCCAGGTTCGAGAAACTTTTGTAAGAGATGATACGTGTGCTTAATGAAAGAAGAATAACCTTGTGTATGTACCCAAATGCGACACCAGATTGATTGTCAATTTTCTCGCCACACTTGATGCACATTCCTCCTATAACACCAGGATGTGCGCATCCAACCTTCTTCACTGATGCTTCTGAACATTAAAAAACTGACATGAATTAGGACCAAAGTAATGGATATTTTATTTGCTTCTAGATATAGATTTCTTTTTTTCTTTACACAGCCACACTTGCTGTAGTTTCTTTTCTCTAGAAAAAACTAGTACAAACCAATATATAAACAATAGAAGAGAAGTGTTACCTGTAATTTCTGTTTTCTCTATAAGAGATGTGGAACCATTGGGTTCTTCTCTAGCATAACTCATCTTCGTCACTAATGTTTCTGAACATTAGAAATTAACACAAATTACGAGATTTATAGATAAGATTCTGAATAAAGTACGATACACCCAAAGTAGTGGATATTTTATTTTCTTCTAGATATAGATTTCTTTATTTCTTTCCACAGCCACACTTGCCGTAGTTCTTCTCTCTAGAAAAAACATAGTACAAACTAATTTATCAACAATAGGAGAGAAGTGTCACCTGTAATATCTGTTTTCACTACATGAGATGTTGAACCATTGGGTTCTTCTGTAGCATAACTCATCTTCCTCCGTTTTGTCCTGTGAAAGACCAGATTGTTTTAAAACAATCACAGTGACTGAAAACTTTAGAGATCTAACATACTTAAGACATAAATACTGGTGAGAATCAGACGGCACTGTAACATGTGGTAATGTCATCTAATAATGCTAGCCCTTTCATCTGAAGATCAGAGGGCATTTTCATTAAGGATGATTAGAAATGTTAATAAGGAAAAAGTTCAATGTCACCCCTTCCAATTCAGAGATCAGAACTAACAAATAACAGTTCTGAAATTTATAGAATACATATACATAAGGTAGTCATCAATCAAATGTAACTCCTCATGGTGTATCACCTCCATCATATGAAATTTGCAATCATGAATTTACATGCATATTTACAGAGTAAGTATTATTACTGTTGGCCAAATATCTATCTACATGATGACATAATGCAAAGAACATGTTCAAACATTTCATTTAGCTTGCAAATAAATAATCTGAACAATGTTCAATATCATAAAGCACGATTATGTGTGCGTGTGTGTTTTGTGGGGGGTGGGTGGGGGGGTCCACCTATATGCAAGCAGGAGGCCAAAGCACCATTATGTATGGAGATGCTGAGCTAGGGAGGAACCGTCGGGGCAGGTTTACGTCGTGCGAGGAACCGTCGGGGCAGGACCGGACCGAAAACCGATTGGGTCCATGAGTCCAGACCGAGGACCCGGACCGAAATGTTCGATCCAGTTCAATAAAGCATAATAGTCGGTTGTGCGAGACTGAACCGGACCGAGGACCGAAAATAAGGAAAAGGGTGGACCAAAATATGTTCGGTCAGGTCAGCGGTCTTTGAAGCTAGCAGGAGGCCAAAGCACCATTATGTATGGGGAGGCTGATCTAGGGCTGATCAAGGTCCGACACCGGACCGAGCCGAAAACCGATTGGGTCCAAAAGTCCAGACCGAGGACCCGGACCGAAATGTTCGGTTCAGTTCAATAAAGCATAATAGTCGGTTGTGCGTAAGACCGAACCAGACCGAGGATCGAAAATGAGGAAAAGGGTGGACCGAGGACCGGACCAAAAAATGTTCGGTCAGGTTCAGTCCGCGGTCTGTGATGCTCAGCCCTATGCTGAACTGTTAATATGAGTAAGTAACTTGGAGATGCAAATGTATAAGTAAACAAACACTGTCATGTTTTCTTCCAGATCCAACATTCGTTCGATGATACAACTAGAAACTATGTTCAAGTTAAAGAAAGTACCAACTAGTAACTACTAGTAACACGTTCAAAATTAGATATTCCAATAGCTTGGTACATAGACTCGTGCAGTTACAGATACTTATCCCACTCTATTTTTTAACTTATATATCACGAACCATCATCACCACCCTGAAATTCACAATATACTTATCCATTCTACTTAAGCCAGAGAATAGTGTACGATTTACAGACATGAACATGGCAACATCAGTCTCATTAAGCAGATTACCATAAACCACACGTTAGACTTTGATATGAATGTAAAGAACATACTGACTACAAAAAACCAAGTATACAATCTTTCTGAAGAGCATAAGACTCGTTATACCTTCTTGCTCACAAAACAAATCCTACGTTAGGTATGCAGATGCTAGACAACAGATGTTAAATCAACATGAACAAGTAATTTGAAGATGCTCAAAACGTAAACAAACACTGTCATATGGTTTATATATTCTGCTTTTCAAAAAAAAAACAAACACTGTCATATTTTCTTCCTGATACAACATTAGTTCTAGAGTACAAGTAACAAACTCCTCAAAGATCAAGATAAAGGGCGGTACTAACTACTAACAACACGTCCAATAGGTTAATACAAAAACTCGCCCAGTTACAGATTCTAATGCTTCTTTCTTTCTAACTATATCTCATGAACCATCAATCACCATTCTGATACATAAGTGAAACTTATCCATTGTCCTTAAACCCAATAACGTACAATTTATTGCCACGATTCCATAAACATTGCAACATCAATCTTAATAACCAAATTACAGGATACCTTATGTTAGATATCAACCTCACTAACATGTTAACTACTAAAAACCAAGCAAGACTCACAAAACACATTATACATTAGCTTTAGCTATCTCAATGTCCACAAATCAAATAATAATTCAAACTAAATGAGTGTATGAATGTTATTATATACCTGTCAATAAGTGACTTATAATTCTCGTGATCATCGTTATCCCAATCATAATCATCATCATCGCCGTCATCATCATTTTTTTCTTTCTCCTCTTCTTCTTCTTTTTCTGGTTGAGTATCAGAAGTGGAATCCAACTCCCCGTCCAGAAATGCGGCAAAATCATCACTACTTGATGAATTCACCGGCGAATCATCCACGAGACTCATCTAAACTACCTCCTATCCAATTCAGATCAACACACAGTTACACATACAACAAAACAATCACTATTTACATAACAACACAAAAACCCAAAGCGCTAAATTATTATACCAATCAATTTACACTATCAATACTCATTTCAGAAAAAAAAATTCGTTGAAACTAGATTTATACTCGATCCGAGCCGAGCTCGAAATGAATCTAAAACTCGAGCTCGGTAAACTAATCGCCACTCTCGACCTCCACTCAAGTCGTTTATTGGTAGCGGAAAATGTATCAACATAAGAGAGCTAGGTGTCATAACGCCGTGGGGGCATTTTCAACGCCGTTCCCGGCGTTATGACACCGGAGAGTGACAACGGCCAACGGCGTTGGTGGCTGTGTCAACACTACCACGCCTTAACGCCGAGTTTAAA
>BQNB010158330.1:0-15044 GCA_026074375.1 Tanacetum coccineum
TTTAAAGTTTCTTGTAATTTAAAGTTTTAGTTTTTGAGCTTTAATACAAGATAAAAATTCCTGGCAACGTAATTTTCATCTCTCCAAAAGTAGAAAGGAGCATGAAGGACATCTTAAGTTGATCTTGAATTTATTGAAGAAGGAAGAATTGTACGCCAAGTTCTCAAAGTGTGAGTTTTGGCTGTCGAAGGTACAATTTCTTGGTCACGTGATTGATAGTGAAGGCATTCACGTTGATCCCGCAAAGATTGAAGCAATCAAGGATTGGGCGTTACCCAAGACACCCACCGAGATTCGTTAATTTCTAGGTTTGGCTGGTTACTACCGGCGATTCATCGAAGGATTTTCAAAAATCACCAGACCTATTCAAAAGGAAGAAGCTGCATTCCAGTTGTTGAATCAAAAGTTGTGTAGTGCGTCGATTTTGGCTTTACCAGAGGGAAGTAAGAAATTCGTGGTATATTACGATGCTTCGCATAAAGGGTTGGGCGCAGTTTTGATGCAGTGAGAGATGGTCATAGCTTACGCATCCCGCTAACTCAAGGTTCACGAGAAGAACTATACCACACACGACCTAGAGTTTGGTGCAGTAGTGTTTGCCCTGAAAATGTGGAGACATTATCTGTACGGTACCAAGTGCGTTGTGTTCACTGATCATAAGAGTTTGCAACACATTCTCGACTAAAAAGAGCTGAATATGAGGCAAAGACGTTGGTTAGAATTGCTGAGCGACTACGACTGTGAGATTCGATATCATCCAGGAAAGGCAAACGTGGTGGCTGATGCCCTGAGTCGAAAGGAAAGAAGCAAGCCGCTACGAGTTCGAGCCTTGGTTATGACTATAGGGTTAAACCTTCCTAAGCAGATTTTGAGTGCTCAATCGGAAGCCAAAAAGGAAGAGAACTTCATCAATGAAGATTTGCGTGGCATGATTAACAAGTTAGAACCTTGCGCTGACGAAACGTTATGCTTAAACAATCAAAGTTGGATTCCATGTCTTGGTGATTTGAAGGCCTTGATTATGCATGAGTATCATAAGTCAAAGTATTCCATCCACCCTGGATCGGATAAGATGTATCAGGACTTGAAGAAGTTATATTGGTGGCCTAACATGAAAGCAGAAATTGCCACTTATGTCAGCAAGTGTTTAACATGTGCAAAGGTTAAGATAGAATATCAGAAACCATCTGGTTTGTTGGTTCAACCAGAGATCCCACAATGGAAATAGGAGAACATAACAATGGACTTTGTGACTAAACTGCCGAGGACAACGGCTGGGCAAGACACGATTTGCGTAATCATTGATCGTCTCACTAAATCTGCTTATTTCTTACCTATGAGAGAAGATGACACGTTAGAAAAATTAACAAGACCATACTTGAAGGAAGTAATCTCAAAGCATGGAGTACCGGCTTCGATCATCTCTGATCATGATGGAAAATTTACTTCACATTTTTGGAAGTCTCTACATAAAGCATTAGGTACTCGATTGGATATGAGTATTGCCTACCATCCAGAGACCGATGGTCAGAGTGAGAGAACCATTCAAACGTTAGAGGATATGTTACGTGTCTATGTACTCGACTTTGGAAAAGGTTGCGATAAACACTTATCGTTGGTAGAATTTTCGTATAACAACAGTTACCATACCAGCATTAAGGCTGCTCCGTTTGAGGCGTTGTATGGGCGCAAGTTTCGATCACCCATTTGCTGGGCTGAAGTTGGGGACAGTCAGCTTACTAGCCCAGAGATCATCCACGAGACAACCGAGAGAATAGTACAAATCAATAGCCATATCCAAGCCGCCCGTGATCTTCAAAAGAGCTATGCCGATGTAAGACGAAAACCTCTTGAGTTTCATGTGGGAGATAAGGTCATGTTGAAAGTATCTCCTTGGAAAGGAGTAATACGTTTCGGCAAACGGGGAAAGCTGAACCCTCGTTATATTGGACCTTTTAAGATCATTGCCAAAGTAGGAACCATTGCCTATCGTCTAGAACTTCCAGAGAAGTTGAGTAGAGTTCATAGTACATTTCACATCTCGAAATTAAAGAAATGCATGGCTGATGAACCGCTTGCTATACCGTTAGATGAAATCCAAGTTGACGACAAATTGAATTTCATCGAAGAACCCGTCGAGATTATGGATCGTGAGGTCAAGCGTCTGAAGCAGAGTCGTATTCCAATTGTCAAAGTACGCTGGAACTCCAGGAGAGGTCCTGAGTTCACTTGGGAGCGTGAAGATAAAAATGCTAAAGAAATACCCGCACCTTTTCACCAACTCTGCACCCGTGGCAGAGGTTGCGTCCTAAGCTTTGAGGACAAAGCTTCTTTAACGGGGAAAGAATGTGACAACCCGAGAATTTCCGTTTAATAAAATAGCCGTTTCTGTTTAGAAATTTGAATTTTTAAAAGTTTCGTTTAGCTTTACCGTTTAACCGGGAAGTTGTTTCGTTATTATCTGAAAATCGTCACCGGGAGCGAACCGGGACACCAAACGTTGTAGTATTTTGGCAATAGCCACGTTTTTATGTTTTAAAGCAATATTTAAAATTTTGTAATTTTCCGTGTTACCGTTACTCGTTTCGTTATTTACGTGCTACGCGTTTTTAATCTATACTTTGTTGTGCATGCATGCTTGGAAATTAATTCATCAACTAGCACTAGTGATCCTAGAATGTGGGAAATTATTTTTTTGGTCCCCCCTTGGCTTGTCATAACCGAATATCACCAACACCATCACCATGGGATACCATTTTTCATATTTTGAAATCCTAGACAAGTTAGCATGAAATATGGTAAGGACATGTACACACAAGGATTCCATTGGGAGATCAAATTGGTCCCCTTTGTGTTGTCCCCCCCCCCTTGTCCGATCGGTTATAAGCACACACACATGTATGTGTTGTGAATTTTGGAACTAGCCTATATATATCACCTCATTCATTTGCATCTCATTCATATTCATTCCATACACACACATAAACTTTACTTCTCTTTCTTTTCTTCTCTCCTTGTCTGAACCATCAAACACACACACACAACTCCATTCATTTTTAATTCTTGAGCAACCATTTGAAGCTATATTGTTCGAGTTGATTGTTATTGCATCTGGGTATTTTATAAAACAACATTTGAGTTGTTCTTAGTTTCTATCCACCTTTCGTCGTGTTTCTTTGTAAGTTATCTTTACTTTTTCATAAATAAGTTGTACTTTTGCATTCGTATGATCATTCCGAACAAGGTGTACAAAGCGGATCATTGTGAAAATCATTATCTATTTTTCTATAAAACTACAAGTCTCTAAGTTTAATCTTTTTGTTTATAAATGGAAGAACATAAAAAGTAGTTGTACTTTTGCATTTAAAAGTTTGTTGTGACTATTTTGATACATATTGTTATCACTACGGTTATATCGTTTATTTAAGATTTATCGTATATTAAGTTTAAATATTATTGGCGAAGAGATTAAGTTAGATGTTGGATTTGTTGGAAGCGTAAATTGAATGTCGAAGAGGTTTAGGTTTAGAACGGAATTGTTGTGATATTTGAGGTGTTGTCAAAAATCGATCGAACATTCTTTTGAGTCAATAAAAGATGTACTTTTGTAAAACGGATGTTTTCACGTGTCGAGGTTGATAAAAATGAAAAGTCGATATTTTTAGAAAGGTCATGCCGAAATTTCGTAAACTTTATAAAAGCGTCGAAAATATACTTTTATTATCAAACTTATGATAAAATGTAGAAAAACGTAAGTGTCGAGTTTAGGTCAACATTTTTAGTTATTGAGTCAACGTTGATGTGTCGGGACACTAAAAGACGAAATACACTAAAAGACGAAATACACTAAAAGACGAAATACACTAAAAGACAAAATACACTAAAAGACGAAATACACTAAAAGACGAAATACACTAAAAGACGAAATATTTTTGAAGATGTTTCAAAACGTCGAGACTTGTCAAAACTTATAACTTTCGAAAGTACGTTTTAAAAAGGGATACGCCGTGTCTACTCGTGCTCGGATGATCAGTTCTTGCGTTAAGCGTTATTCGTTGTACATCATTCTTAAACGACGACTATATGATAGGTTGTCGCTAGAACCGTGAGATTCATTTTCACTTGATTGATTCCTTTTGATCCACTACCCGTATAAGGTGAGTTCATAGCCCCACTCTTTTACTCGTTTTGACTAAATGTTTTATAACTTGGGGTGAGAAACATTGCTTGTTTTTAAAACTGGACACAAGTACTTTACGTGAGATTTTCCCTGTTTACGTGTTGCCTAAGTAGCTTTTAGACCACTACTGCCCGAACTATCATGAACTGTCAATCTCTTGACTAGAGGACCGGTCGAGGGAGCACGAATGAATAAATAGATCTATTGGGACTAATTATCCCTATCCGGGTGAGTAGCGCTCACTACCCACGGGGCGCCCGATAAACGGATATATGTCATGTCGTACTGGTTAGGTTGTCTTTGGTCGGACACCTGGAAGGGCAAACAAATACTTATAGCAATGTACATGCTATCTTGCGTAATTAGCTTCAGTGTCATGAGCTTAGTGCAACGTAAATACTTTTTATGTGAAGTTGTATCTGTTATAACCGTCGCATACGTTTTGATATCTTGTGATCCACTATAACAACGTTCGAACTAAACCTATGAATTCACTCAACTTTATGTTGACGTTTTAAGCATGTTTTTCTCAGGTGCTTAGCATGGATGTTGTTGCTTGACTTATGTGAAGTCTATTTGCCTGTACCAATTTACCAGAGATTTATCTATGTCTTTAAATACCGTTGTTGAACTTATTTAAGCTTCCGCATTTTTAACTTTGTATCTTTTAAATTTAATCGATATAAAACTTATTATTATTATTTTAAAACTTTGCAACGGTGTTTATTTTTCAAAACGTACCCTTAAAGGTCGTTCTTTATGCTTTGTACTTGAGATGCTCAATAAAGTCACGCCTCCGGACACGTATTCCGTCCAGGCCCCGTCTAGGGGTGTGACAATTTGTGCTGCCAATTGTTTAAATTTTCTAAACTTTAGGTATGGTAAATCATCATCTTTTTCTTCATTTTTAGAAAGATGAAGCACTGTATGGTTCTCACCACGCTTTGCTGCGACTCGGTTTTCCCATTTGATTTCTGATTTTTGATTTTGAATAGCAAGTTGGTCATCCCACTGTGGTAAATATTCATCAAGAAAGTCTTGTTGGTTTTGTGAAAATTGTTCTTGTAAGACAAGAATCTTTCCTCCACTTCTTTCATCATCATCACAATCTTCTTTTTTATCAATAATCATTACTTTTCCTAGGGTAGCTTCTTTGTCTAAGAATTCATCTCCCCAGCCAGTTGCTGCCATTTCTTCTATTGGGGTTGTGTTTGTTGGTTGATAACACTCCAAATATACATAAATTATCCCTCTAAAATACACTAAATATATACATTAACGCATGAAATATTGCAAAGTTTGCTTGTTTGTTGTGTAATATTCATTTCAGGACCAAAAGTGATGAAAAAGACTAACGATGCAAAGAAATCTAATTAAATGCACTAACGGTCGTTATATGAAGGATTTAGAAGAAAAATTAAAGAGGAGTTAATGATTAAAGCAAAAGTGCGGCGCATAATTTATTTTGTGCGGCGTACTTCTAAACGAAATGAATGCCATTTAATTAAGCACCAAGTGTGGCGCACAATTTCTTATGCGCGGCATACTTTCCTGACAGTTACTTCCAAATCATAAATGATTGCAATGATTATGGAACTCTTCACTCCCCCTAACTCAGCAACTGATGACCCATCCTCAGCTATAAATAGGATACGAATTTTGGAGCAAAATCATCCCATTCTCATATTTCAATCATCAAGCATCAATTCTAAGTAGACTTAATAGTTCTAAGGAGGTTTTTGAAGGTTAACCACCACCTTCATTACTTTCCGGGTATAGAAGGAAGTAAAATCTCAGGAAGTTGGAGTTGCTAGTGTTGCTATAGTCAATTATTGCTTTATTCTTAAAAGGCATTGTAAGATTGGAACCTCTACTCTTGGAATTTGGTAAAAACACGTTTCAATCCTTTGATAATATGAATGTTGGATTTATCGTGATTGTTATATGTGTTGTTATTATGATTATTGAGTAGATTAACATGTTTGGTTAGGGGCTACATGATTATTATGGATCAAACTTGACTTTTGAATGAACTTTTGATATGAATAATATAAGCTTGATGCTTTTGAACTTGGACTCTTTAATCTTAGTTTGATCACCACTTATTCTAGATATAGGTCGAAAGACTCCGGTTAAGTGATTGATTTCCAAGTTGCTTGTCTATGACAACTAGACCTTAGCCTTGTGAGGATTGGCTAAGTAAACGAACATTAACCAAAGTACAAAAGGGTTTAACACTAAACCACATGTCTAATGAACTTGGTTTAGCAAGTTTATATTACTCATTATCAAACACGAATCACACTTAAAGCATTTTTCATAATAAAAGATAAAGGCCGAAAGGGTTTTTCATTATGAACAATAGATAATCTTTCTAAGTAATTAAACACTCTTAAATCGATTATAATTTCATTCGTGAATCATTCATCTACTTAAGTTTATCCATAATGTTTCTTGTTCCTTAACCAAACATGTCTTTTATATCCTGAATCAAATCATTATCTTTAGATCGGTGACAGTCTATAAGATAATTCCCTTTTCGTAATATTATCGACTTTTTCTAAGCATACCCAATCCCGTGGAACGACCTGGTCTTACCTAAAAATATTATACTACATACGTGAGTTATACTTTTACCCGTGTGTTTCCTTATAATAAAATTGGTGTTTTCAGTCATTATAAATTTAAAGCTTTTGAAACACATCAAAGTTTTTGGCGTCGCTGCCGAGGATTGATTTTATTCCTGAATTAGTCATTAAAATTTTACAAACCAAAAATTTTCAAACTCGCCGTATAGTTTTCTGGCAAACTGACCAATTTTTCTTCATAAAGTGCGCCGCACAAAGTATTTATGTGTCGGTTTTCCTGTAATTTCAGAAAGTACGCCGTACTTATACCAAGTATGCCGCACTTCCTGCCCCTTTTACAAAACAAAATCAGTTTTAAGAGAGAAACATCAAACCCTAAAAACCAAAATTTGTAATTTGACCATTGTGGAAATGAGGAATTTATTTCTTGTGTTCATACTCTTCAAATTCTTGTATTATAGCATATTATGTGTTAAAATGAAAAAAAAATCAAAAGAAACTATTTTATGCATTACTTGTTTAGATTCCAAAATATCTATGTTTGTTTGCTAGTTGCTAGTTGTAGCTTATTGAATTTTGATTACATGCAAAATAAAAATAAAAATAAAACTTTTAAAAAACTTAAAAAAAATTATAAAAACCATATGATAATAAATATGTTTAAAAACTTGATATTTGCCATGATCAATAGATGTTTAAGAAGTAGAATCTAAAATTAAAAATTATAAAAGCTTTAAAACTAAGAAAGTACGCCGCACTTCTTTCGAAGTGCGCTGCACTTTCCTACTTGAAACCAAACAGAATGATTATTTCTCCGTTTTTGAACGAAAGTTGCGTGCATTAAAAAAATTCTATCTGTTTATTGATAATTTGTAACTGTCAAAAGCTATTGTTATTTGTTTTAACTAACCCACTAATAGTTGTTTTAATGATGTTTTATTCTATAAGAATTATGGACCCAAATTCAAGTCTCGGAAAGATTTGCTTAGGAGATGATGTGATCATAATCTCGAGTGACAAAGTTGAAGGGTCGGGAGATTGGAATTCTCTGGAATATCAAGACATAACCGTTAGTAAAGGGAAGAAAGTCATGAACGCACTCAGTTTCTACAGGATGGGAACGGATGAGATTAGTGAATGGTACATTGCACCATGTTTCATGAATGGTTTGGAAGCATTTAATGGAGAAGTTAACTTAGCATTTGATGAGAACCTGATATCGAATGAATTCGCGGTTAAGTTGTGTTTGGATTATGAGGTGAAAAAAGGAAAAAAGTTGGTTAAGAAAGAGCTCATCGTTGCTTTAAAATGAGAGCTCTACTTTGTGAAGTTCATCATAAACCCGAAGGAAGATTATTTTGAGCCTGGAGTCATTTTGGGAAGATCATTCCTAAGACTATCTCAAGGAGTTGTTGATTTTGGTAATGGGGTGATCACCATTTATCCCGAACCGGATCCGTTTGAGGATGATTCGGAAAAAACAGGGAAGAGCTCAGATAATTGGGATCAATTACTAGATTTTAATTTTGATGATGTATCAAATTCTGGAGAAGAACTTCCTCCATTTGTATGCAAGACGGGGAAGAGCAACCGTAACAAAAAAAGAGCAATGGAGAACCTTAACCTATTCTATCAAGATATTGGACCGTCCTCATCAACTGGGAGACATTTAACTTAAGAAGAGGCGGCAAAAGAGGAATTTGCAGTCAGGATTAGCCAAAGATATGCTCTGTTAGAAGAAGAGAGGCCTGTAATCGAGACCATGGCTTATAATGACAAATATAAGAAGATACTCGATGAAATATGGAAAGATAAGGTGGAACTAGATGGAAAGACTGTGAAAGAAGATGAAGAATCAGTAAAAAGATTTAAAGGTGAAGCATTGAAGGAGAAAGACGATCCTGGTGGATTCATATTTCCCATTAGATTGGAGGGAAAAGTTAACGAAAATGCATTAGCAGATACTGGGTAAGACATTAACACCATGCCTTATCGAATCTTTGAAACATTACAAAGAGAAGATATGAAGAAGATTGATAGGGGAATCACGATGATAAATAATACTCAGGCGGAAGCTATGGGAAAACTTTCTAATGTTCTTTGTCAAGTAGGAGTAACTACCATAATCGTAAAATTCCTTATCCTGGATATACCAATCGACCGTGATGCACCAATAGTGGTTGGTCGGGAATTCCTTCATACGATGGGTAGCATACTTAATGCCTCAAAAAGAATTTTCTCAACCTTTGATGGAGTCTGTCATCAAACCTTTTGAGCTGCAAGATTCGATGTTTTAAGAACAGCTCAAAGTGATAGTGATGATGAGGAGGAATATGTGATCAAGAGAAATAAGTTTAGAGCACCAATATATGGCCCAAGACCTGCTCCATATCTAAACTATACCAATCCAGAAGATTGATCATCAGCTATACAAATAGTAACTAACCCGTTCAAAAAAATTAGTGTTTGGAAGAAAGCAGTTAGCTTCCTTGACTCATTACCCGTGCCATTAAAACAAGTCAACTGGAAACCTGATCATAAGGGATGCTACACTAACGAAGAAGAAGCAACAGGACAGTGGCGTATGAAAATAAGACTAACTGATCCGTATGGGAACTGTTAGCCTTTATTTTATTAAGTCAAACAAGAATGTCATCGGTCTTATTAAGTCAACTAGGTCTTGTATTGTAATAGGCTAGTCGGGTTTAACGGGCTTGGATTGTAATCTAACATTGTCCGTGTTTCTGGCTCAAAGCCCAAGTTAAACCAAGCCCGACCCATTTAGAAAGCCCAAGTGCCAAGCTAGCAAGGCATGGGTATAAATATCCCTTCACCACACTTGGTGAAGGGTGTTGGTTACATTTCTATCTCTTGTAACTCACCACTCTTTTCTCTAATATAATCTTCCTTTCTTGTTTTCTCTCTCTACTTTATCTCTTTAAGTTTTCTTCTTATTTTCTAACATATTGGTAAAGATTATTGTTGTGTAATGGATTAAATTAGTGGGATAACATGTGGTATCAGAGCATTTACGTACCTAGAAATGTTGATTAACATCGACACGGGCGTGTAAATGAAGTTCAAACAGGAGTTTCAAATGTTTTCAAAACATGTCATTTCCAAATTTTCTTTATGACTTATGTACATTTCAGTGCATAACTCGGACCCGAATGTTATAAGGAAGTGTACGCTTTAGTACGCTTATTCTAAAATAGAAGAGAAGTCTTCTATCATGTTTTTAAAATCGTTGAACACAATTTTTCAAAAAGAACTTTCAATGTCAAAATTGTCTACAATATAATTTGTGGAATTTTTCCATAAAAAGTGGTATTTGTTAAAATTGTGTGTTCAACAATCCATTCCTCGAATAATTTTCAAAGAATTGTAGTACGTAGAATGTCATTTTATGTGAATTAATTTTTGAGGGGGAGCTTTTTAAAACAAAGCCATTTTAATGTGTCGGATACATCTCATAAATGTCAATTTTATGTATCCAAACACATTTTGTGAAATTAAAATGTGGAAACTTATAATGTCAATTATTAATATACATTGTTCACTAAGGCATCTCACTCCGTCTTCAACATTTTGTGGTGTCATATCAATTTTTCATTCCAATGTCAAGTTTTAATAAATATTGGTATCCCACATATACTGTTGAAGGGGAGCTATCAGAATCTGAATTCATGCAATATCGTGGTATAATTTTTCTCCCCATGGAATTTTTCATGTCAAATTTTAATCAATTGGTATTTCAAATACTAAGTGTTTTATTATTTAAAATAAGGGGAGAAAATGTGATTAAAATATGTTATAGACGAATGTGATCTTTAAGACTCTAAGTGCAACTCTTTCCTTCATGTGCTAAACAATTTCGAATCTCGGAGCACATGTGTAGGGGGAGTATTTGAAAATAACAATGTCAGAAAATGGTTTTATGGTTCGATCTCTATACCCAACAACCTATTAATTTCACGACGATTCTGAAGTCATAAGGTGGTTAGGTTAGGAATAAGTCCTACGATCCAACCAGAACCGGAGGGATCTACCCAAGGACACTCCATAGTTAGAAATAGTAGTCCTTAGGTATGATTGGAGAAGAATGTGTATAAGGGAAAAATGCCGACTAAGATTGAGCTAACACTGGAACAATCACAACAAGGTGTTAGTAATGAAGTCTTGGTAAGCATTGAAGGGGTTGAAGAATGAAAAAGAAATGTATGGATAAAGGGTGAAAAGAAAGAAGCCCTCCACACAACTTAGGCAGAAACCGGGTCAATACATAATCTATCAAAATCACAAAGATGATTGTTGATATTGAAGAAAGTCGTCATAGACCCAGTGATGCAATGCACAACCCTTCCCATCCATTCGGGTTTCTCTCAAAAGAAACTTGTCTCATTTGTCACGGAGATACACACGTTATCTATTGACATCTTACTCCGAGATTGTTGATATTGAATAGGTGGCAGTCTGCTCCAGCCTCCGATTACTAAAACCAAAAGTACACAAATCGAGTCTAGAGCCAGAAGAGATCAAACGCGTCCCTCAACATTTCCGTACCATCAGATCTAACTTCAAACTGCTCCCCTTCGCCATGAAATCCTTCGTCCAACAAATGTTTTTCCTTCTTACAACGCTTCAAACTTGTGCATTTCGAATACTGTCCCGGGTAAATTGTTATTACCATCACAATCACCACTAAGGCACACACTCGAATCGGTTCCTTATCTTTCCTGCTCAACGCATCAGCAACAACATTCGCCTTTCCGGGGTGATAAAGAATAACACAATCGTAATCACTCGAAGTTGATCCAGCTACTCTGGCCATCATATTAGACTCTTTCTGATCCAAATATATTGTAGGGACTTTTGTGATCGTGTATAACCGTACATTTTAGTGCCGTTATAATAATGTTCTCCATAATCGAAAGAAGCAAAATCACCGCTCCCTTGAACTCCAAGTCATGGTCTATAATTTTCTTTCATTTCTGTTCGTGAAGTTTGTGGCTAGGGGAAGGTGGCTTACGCAAAGAGACTATCTATGGCTTACGCGATCGTTAGTTCTTTGTGCGGAGGACGCGACCTGGCACCCACCGTAGTGCGGGTAGGAGGCTCACAGATGTACCTAGAAAGAAGACAACATGTAGCGCAGTCTTGTGGTTACGCAATAGCAGCAAGGCTTATTAATTGGTGATCGAGTGAGATATTATTTACTTGCTGCGACTTCAAGGTAGGATAATATCGGCGCACTACACAATTTCAGCTTCAATGTTTGGAATGCCTCCTCTTCGTCATCGCCCCATACATACGGCTTATTTTTCTGAGTAAGCTTGGTTAATGGCTTGGATATTAGAGAAAACTCCTTAATAAACCTTCGATAATAGCCTGCCAAACCCAAAAATTGTCGCACTTCAGTTGGTGTAGTCGGTGCAGCCCAATTTTTAATGGCTTCAATCTTTGCAGGATCAACATGAACTCCACTACTATCTATCACGTGGCCAAGGAATTGCACGGAATCAAGCCAAAAATCACACTTTGAAAACTTAGCGTACAACTGTTCGCTCCTTAGCAAATTCAAGATAGTCTTCAAATGTTCACCATGTTCTTCTTTATTCTTGGAATAGATGCAGAAAGTCGAACAATGAAAGATGAATGACAAAGCCAAATTCATCTTTTATTGCTAACTGTTTTATTTCAGGATAAGACGACGGTGTTGCAGCCTCATTCCAGCGAAGTCGGATTCATAAACCACATGCTCATACTCAAGCTTTCAAAGTCAATCATTCAACGTCAAGATAGTTGATTCTAATCTTCCCCACCATCAAAGAGCCTCAAAGTCAAATAAAGAATCATCAATTGGGAAGATTGTTAGACTTATAATCACATATGTCAAACAAGAATGTAACAAGTATGAGCATGTTGGTCAAGAGCACAAGTTGATCAAGGAAGTCAAATCAAGATGATTCAAGTCAAGGAGATGATGCAAGATAACGATCTCAAGAATTCAAAGTCAAAAGATAAAGGCTCAAAATCAAGATCACAAAGCATGGATGAACAAAGCCATTACAAACAAGACAAGACCATAACAAGGCAAAGCATAAACGTCAAACGTCATATCTTCAATGTCATCGGTGGTACAGAGGAGTTTGAAGAAAGAGACCTCAACATTGGGGGAGATTGTTAGCCTTAATTATATTAAGTCAAACAAGAATGTTATCGGTCTTAGAAAGTCAAACTAGGTCTTGTATTGTAATAGGCTAGTCGGGTTCAACGGGCTTGGATTGTAATCTAACATTGTCCGTGTTTCGGGCTCAAAGCCCAAGTTAAACCAAGCCCGACCCATTTAGAAAGCCCAAGTGCCAAGCTAGCAAGGCATGGGTATAAATATCCCTTCACCACACTTGGTGAAGGGTGTTGGTTACATTTCTATCTCTTGTAACTCACCACTCTTTTCTCTAATCTAATCTTCCTTTCTTGTTTTCTCTCTCTACTTTCTCTCTCTAAGTTTTCTTCTTATTTTCTAGCATATTGGTAAAGATTATTGTTGTGTAATGGATTAAATTAGTGGGATAACAGGAACATTTATCTACAAGTATTCACAACAAAGAAAATGAACCAAAAATTATCAAAGTACCACAAGTTAAGTGATATCATGTCACCCAACAAGTTTATGGAATAAAGTACTAGATCACCTTGGAATAAAGGAGTAGCTATATACTCCCGTTTTATGTTTTATATTATGTTTTAAAAATAAAGTCATATGTATAAATCCATAACGGATTACATTTGATGTACGTATATTAATCCGATATATAATAATATTAAGCTAATATGATGGATTAAGTTTATGTTTAAATTATGCGTATAATGTAAGATTGTGTAATCAGTAAGAATATAAATAAGAGAAGTACGCCGCACTTTTGAGCGGGTTTCTTTGATAAAACTTCCCAAACACGATTTCAACCCATTATAAATTTTTTTCACACACACTCAAACACAAAACCGTCAGGGTTCTAACAAAAACAAAAGAAAAAGTGTCAAAAATCAATCCATCAACCTTCTAATCATGCCTAGGGTATGTTGATTTCATTCCTTAGACTCATTTATCATTAATTTGTTTAATTTCTTGATTATTAGGGTTAAGTATTATTAGATTAGGAAAACCTTAATCCATGTTTTATATAAGCAATTAAACCTTAGAATTATAACTCATGCATGCTTGATATTGATTAAATCTGAAAGTGCACTGTTCATATTATGAATTTATATTTAAAATTAATTATTGAAAAATCATAAAAATTGAAAATTACACTTTTTCAGCCCAGAAAGTACGCCGATTTTGCCCCAAAACCGCCGCACTTTACCCATATTTTCCAGAAAGTACGCCCCACTTCAGGGAAGTGCGCCGCACATTCTATATCAGAAAGTAACAAAATGTTCCAAAAACCATAAAAACACTCACCAATCATGCTTAATCATTTCTAACTTAACTATAACTTTATTGTTGATTGTTTTTTATGTGTAGACTTCAAGAACACACGACAGAGAAGCCAGATCGTCATGATCCAAACGCCCAAGACAACACGAAACAGTGGAAGAATTGTTGCTTCCACAAGTTCACCATGAGTTTTTGCTATGGGAAGGATGTAACAGAGATGCAAAGTCTAGGTACAACACTAGATTAGCCCAACTGCTTCCTAGACACATTTACTCGCCTTGTATCATAAACTAGGATGTGCTAAACCAAATGGGTTGCGATGAAGAAATTGATGACATGTTGAGAATCAGGGTGCATGAAGCTGAATCGGGGGAAGAGGTATTTACTTCGGTGGCTTGGATTAGAGCTTTCAATATTAATGAGCCAATTTATGCCGAGTTTTGCCATGAGTTTTATTCTACTTGTGAGTTTGATGAGGTGTGTGCTGATGATGAATTGCAATCAAAGAAGATCATCAAGTTTAGACTTGGTGGACATGCCCACAGTTTGACTTTGTTAGAGTTTGCTCAAAGATTAGGATTGTATCAAGCAGTTGAGCTAGAGGAGGATGGTTTTAATGTTTACTTTGAAGGATGGTTGCGTAATGATGATAATTTTAATTCTTAGGATTATTGGTTGAGTATTAGTCGAGAGGAAAACCTTAGTTTGTCTAAGAGTCATACTTCTACTATCAGGATCCCAATTTTAAGGGTGATTAACAAAATGATCACTTATGGTTTGTGTTAGAGGACAACTGGGCATGATAAGGTGCAAAAGAATGATTTGTGGCTTCTAA
>BQNB010158332.1:4382-15044 GCA_026074375.1 Tanacetum coccineum
ACCCTATACTTCCTGCAATCCCGAATCTCCTGCAAGTCACAAAGGTAGGGCATCTAAGTTGTAGTGATTAATCCCCATCTATCCTTAAGACCAGTTCTATAACCTGTATAGTTTATTAACCCTCTTTGAAAGAGTTCATGTGCTTTTTAAGTGTTTAATGTGACAGAGCCGGTAATCAGGTTAATTCCTACACTAAGGATAGGTGCCAATCTACCCTAGTACCCTGCTAATCTCATGTTCAACAAGTCCTCCTAATAACATAACTAACATGATCTAAGCCACCCTCAACACTACCAAAACCAGGGATCAATGAAAGGCTATAAGGATATCTAATAAAATCATAATTAAACAAGAAACATTCAACATAACAATAGTAAATACATACCTAGGCTAGCACTAGAAGTGCTTAGCCGCTCATAGTAACAATATAGAAACTCATAATCTTAACAGTATGCATTTTGAACGATTAAATACAAAAATACAATCTAGTGATGACTCCTTTGGACTTCTGGTGGATCTCTTTGTGTTCTAGAAGCCTTGTTCACTCTTTGGTACTGTTGTGGGAGGAGTGATGCTAATAGTGCTGAATGAGAGCTCTATTTATAAGTATCGAATCTGGTACGACGTAACAGTTTTGTAATGTTGTCAAGTTCAGTGGAAGCTACAAGATTTATATCTTTGTTAGTTGCCCTTATTATTTCTAGCTTACTTTGAAATAACTCATTACTTTCTAAATATGAACGACTATAGTTTAAGGAAAATTGCATTTTATTTTATAGATAACACATTGCCTTTTTGATGTTGCTTTCCGAAAAGTTATCTATAGAATAATAATCCATAATTCTTTATTAAACATTATGGTTCGAAATATACTTAAAATATCTATGACACAATCATATTGTTTATACAATCGAGTGCTTGTTGTATTGTTTTAAATAATGTTGTTCCGTACACAAGTGGGAGAAATCTTAAGTGTGTGCAAAGAACAACATATAACAATATGATTATTGGTTTCTCTTGATCGCAAGGTAAGAAAGCTAATAAATCTACTAGACAATAAAACACACAAGATGTTTGTTCCCTATTACATTTAAGTCTCAAAGTATTATAAAGCTACTGTGTCGGTACATTGACTACATTTTTAGGTCAATATAATTTATGGTCGATTAATAATCATAATTATGAAGTATGTAATTAACTTGAAAAATTACATTAAACATCAAGAGTTTGCCCGTTCCATAATTAATTTAAGTAGAATAATTATGTCTTTGTTAAGACTTTAATTATAAAAGTCCTTGAATTGTATCAATGACTCATAAACATAAAGTAAGTAGTAAAAATTGTTATGTCTTTATTGATTAACACATGAACAATAAGGTTCTTGAATTATTCAAAGACTTATAACGTATACTTGACATGTTTTGTTTTCTTGAAACACATGAACATGGAGTTATTGAACTATTTAAAGAAATATACGTTATAGCATGCATTTGGTTTTAAAATACTATGTATTCAATTTGGCTCGAACCAATTGGTAAGTATTTGATCCAAAGAGAATTAAGTTATCTAGGAAATTCTGATGGAGTCTCACAATTCCAATACTTATAGAATACCGCTTTATTATGGTATGTCTAATGCGTTGAAACAAACTATATTCATATTGTTTGATTTCTGATAACTTTAATTGCTCTACCTCCAAAATCAATCAAGGTTAGAAATTTGCGTGTGTCATGAATACACTCAATATAGTTCCAACCTAAAAGGTATTCAAGACATTATCTATTTTATAGATTGGGTGAAATCCTATTATGTCTTGATTAAAGTTCTAAAATTTGTTAATATCTTATGAAGCATATTATTAACAAGCTAGAGATGAGAACTTAAAATGTGTTTTGTGTTTCCCAATTAAGAACAATCATTGTTGCTTAAATACTAAGTATTTAGAGAATTATCTCTACTTACAAAAATAAGTGGGACCATCTATAGATCTTGAAGATATTCAAGAACAAAATACATAACCTTCTAAATTCACTTGTTGATGTCATACTAAGGTTAAACATGTAAATGTCAAACCAAAGTATAATGTAACTCTCATTCATAAATCCGCAAGGATGCCTCATCAATTAAATGATATTTTATATCAATGCTGAGGATTATAAGTTAGATGGTCATAATAAACCTGCTAACTAATAAGATGAATTATCATATCTTGAATTTGATAAATATCTTAGAGCTATGAATAAAACGATGCAGTCCTTAAAAGACAATCAATGTTTTGAGATTGATTGATCTTTCACCAAACAGTAAAATGTAAGGTTAGAATGAGTTTTTTTTGAAGAAAGGCTCATAAGGACTAAATTGTATACATATTAATGATTGACTGATGATAAGAGTTTTTAATCTTACTCAAGCAATTGACTATGATTAAATCTTTTTTTTCTACACGCATTAATTATATAAAGATAACTAATTGTCATATAGGGTTTCTTAAATCTGAAATATGGTGAATTAAGGATCATGACTCTTTCCTTAATGATTACTTTTGCGAGGACGATATGTAATCAAAATGGGTTATGAGTCTATATTTGCAATATGGCAATTAAGTTTTATAAATCTTTTCTTTATGATTACCTTTGCGAGGACGGTGTGTAATCAAAAGGTTATGAGTTTAAAATAATCTTTATAAAGTATACAATATAATAGAATCCAATTGTGGATTGGATCATGCATCTAGGAGCTGAAGTCTTAAGTTTAATTACAATATAATTTTTGATTAAATTAAGATAACTCCTGAGTACACCTAACATCAAGTGGGAGCACTACGTTTTTTCTTAAAATTCATATGTTGTTTAACATAATGAAAGAATCATTCCATCTAAGCTAGATGTTAATCCTTGAGATTGGAATGGAATTTCACTTGGGAATTTAGGAAATAAAACAAATGACCTTGGAATAAATGTTAATGAAATAAACATATGCGGAAATTAAGTCCAACACAATGCAATACATCATTGAAGCAAGTCTTAAATGATATATTTCACTTGAGATAATTTAATACATGGATGGAAACCTTATGATTTTTTAACTAAGGATTTATCATGTATACATTATATTGTGTATGAGACTGATTATTACTTTTGCATGAGAGCAGGATGAGCTAACAACAATAGTATCTAATTGAGAGTGTTTAGATAACTGATAATAACAATATCTAATTGAGAGTGATTTAGATGACTGTTAAAACAGATATTTACGAATTATATAATGCATAGTGTTGTTTGAGTACACATGATGCTAGAGAATAATCAATCCTAGTTAAAATAGGATTTCATCTTTTATGATAAATCTACTAACTAAATATGATCAGCTAAGAGCATTGTTGCATTACACATTAAAGAATAAGAATACTTTACATTTTAAAAAACTGTAAAAATGACTGTCAGTATGTCGTTGACTTCAAATACCGTATACAAGCTATGGCATCATCTCCATACTATGACACTTGCAATAGTATAAGCATGCGAGATAAGACACTCATCACATCTTTCAAATCCCTCACTATTTGTGAAATTTAAAACAAGTATTCAGAAAGGTTACTCAGATGACTATTTAGCTGTCTTGTAAAGAGAGAGTTGGAAATGTTAGAAATATTGGACTTTAACTTACTAAATAGTCTTATGCATATCTGTTTTATTAGTATTTGAATAATTGAGATTGTAAGACAATTTTTACTTTTTGATGAATAAAGATACTTGGTATTTGTTCATCATTTATATAAAAATTAATATCCTATATTTGCATGTTTAATCCTTGAATAATTTTATTATTCTAAATTTGTTCATTGTCGGTTAACAATATGAGAATATTATTAAATTAAGACAAATGTGAGTTATGGTTGTATTATTTGAATATGTGGATTTTTCTCACCGAACTCACATGTTATTCACAAGGGATGCATATTGGATGCCCCAACCTTCGAATATTTACTTTTGGATCCTTAGTCATGAGTAAGATATCAAAAATGGTTAAATAAGTCATCTTTAGACTTGAGATACAAATAAGTTTTTCATGTGTGGATATCACTTTTTGATTATAAATAAAACGCTAACCTGAAAATGGTAGTTATAAAGGCTATTCGTGGAAGTGATGTGAAGCAGCATCCACAACACTTGTAGTCAACAAAGAATTTGTTCCTCCACTTGATATGTGCAGAATGATACCATGGCGCCTCTCCAAAATTAATCAGATAATTGTATGGTCGTACCCAAAGAGTAATCCAAGATGATTCTTGATTACATTTGGTATATCTGAATTATTTCTATAACGAGAAACTAAATTGTTAAACTATATGAAATGATTTAGGATCCATATCCATGGTTTAACGGTATCTGAAGGATGATAATGGCAAGTAATACATAACCATTAAAGTTGAGATTGTTCTTGAAACTTTATCTCAAGTATTTCTGATTTATGACCATAAGTGTGTTGCTAGACGTTGTTATTGTTGGTATAAATGTAAGTCTGCTACTCCAACTCCCAAGTGGGAGCTATTAGAATATGGTAGTTGAATCCGTATGTTATACGATTAGAAATACGTGAGCTTATTGGGGGGCACACACGTTAAACACGAAGAGTATGTTTTACTTCACGAAATATATTTAAATACTCGTTAAATTAGTTACTTGTTTAATTAACTTAATGGATATTCTAAATGTAAAACTAAGGGACTAAACTGGACAAAACTCAAACCTCAAGGAGCCCCATGTTTGGCCGACTCCTTGGAAGGTTTTACAAGGGGTGTTTGGCCGGCCTATAGGGAGAGAAAAAGGAATGGGAGAAAATTTGTTTTAATTATAGAATTTATACTAATCTTATCCTACAAGAATAAGGGTGTTGGGGTGCCTATATAAACACACCCTCTATCCCTCATTTATTATTCATTCAATCCTTAAATCACCTAAAGAATTTTGATGCTCTTTCCCTCTCCTTAAAACCCAAACGACCGAATCCCTAAACCTTTAGGGTTTTTGGTTTTATCCCTAAATCGCGAGCCCTAAATCGCCTTTAGGGTTCTTGGTTTTGCTTGATCTCCTTGCTAGACGATTCAAGATACACTTGGTATTTGTTTGGTGGTTCTTCCTGACGAATACACTTCAAGGGTTTTAAGAATTTGGGTTTTGTCATAAACCCTAATTAGGATTTGCTTTGGTTCAACTTCAAGGACACATAAAGGGTGTGTTTGGTTTGTTTGATTTGACACATGTTGTTTGATCGTGAAGGTTGGCTAGCAATCAACTCATACTTGGTTGACGTGTTTGTGTGAGCAACCGTAGAGGTGGTAATTTAACTACTAATATGTTTTCAAGATCCATTCTCTTTTATTGACTTAACTCAATAAACAAAAGGTTAGTATATTACTTGTTTAATTTGTGTGTTAATCTATATGCTAAAACTAGATCTATTCCGCTGCGTACTCGTAGTTAAATTGCTTAACTAGTTAATAAATCCCAATAGATAGCTATGTACTTGCCCTCAGAAATCATTCCAAACTTTTTTATTGACAACGTTTATTTAACTTACTATGTCGTTCCTTATGATAGAAATGCACTGTTCTTTTCATCAAGTCTTTATTTTGGATCAGTCATCATTTTAGAAGGAGAGGATGCACTTGAAAAAACTGGGAGAGATATACAAAAAAGGAGATTCAATAACCTTTTAATCTAGGTAAATTGTTACCTTTGATTTCATTTTAATTATATTTCCATCTTTATGATCAAATCGATTTTTAACACTGTTAACAGTGTTTATCTCAGCACACTGAGGTGATGAATCAATAAAGGTAGCAATGGTATTTATACCAGTTGATTGTGCCCACGAGATGTTAAATTACTTGATGCTTGTAACGTTGAATGCTAATCTAATTTTCATATGCCAACCAAGCCAATAGAATGTAAATAGTAAAGCTAAGTTTCTTGTTAAGCTGCGTAAAATTTTTGGTTTTATTTGAAGAAAGGCCTAAAAAAAGATAAACGCAAAACCAAAATTTATTTGATTAACAAAAAAATATAACCTACCCCATTTTGACCCAAATATATTATGTTTTCGATTGGAGGAAAAGAAGTCCTTATTAAAGCAGTCACCCAAGCCATGCCTATGTATGTTATGATTTTATTTCTACTACCTGATAACTTGATTAATGATATTCATAAAACTCTTAATTGTTTTTGGTGAGGTGATGGGATTAAAGAAAATCCAATCCGCTGGTGTTCATGGGATAAGATGTGTATGTCGAAGTTTCGTGGAGGTCTGGGTTTCTGCCATTTTAGAATGTTCAGTAGGTCTCTTTTTGCCAAACAAGTATGGACAATGATCACAGTTCCAACGACATTAGCTGCAAAAGATCTACTTACTTTGATGCTAACGTTGGCTTTTGTCCAAGCTACATTTGACGTAGCTTAATATCTTTAAAAGAGTTAGTTCGTAAGGGATGTAAATGAAATATAGGAGAAGGTCATTATGTCAATGTGTGGGAGGACTACTGGCTCAAAGATCATAGGTGTTTGGGCCTAAAACCGTTTAGCTGTGAAGTAACTTATGTCCGTGATTTATTAAATAATGATGGTGATGACTAGGACCGTGAGCTACTTATGTCATTGTTCCCAAGAAGTATAGCTGCTTGCAAATTCTAACCAAACAGGAGGTGCTTCTGCAAGGATTTATTCTTCTGAAAATATTAGAAAGGTTGTGTAAGCAACCTTGTTGTATACTAATAGTTTGATATGCTTTTCACGTGTATTATTTTTAATTTATTTTTTCTTCATCTTTTGCAGCCCAATACATTGTCTTCAATTGTTGGATCCTGCTCAGTAGCATGTGCAAGCATGGGTTTTAATAGTTCTACTGTATTGAATGCTCGTCTTACTTTTTCAAATCAGCCAGATGATTCAGAAATGACATGTATGGATGAGACAAAAAAATTAATGTTTCATCTCAGATGCGTTCAATGAGGCTGTCGAGTGTGTTGATCCCCTTTCTTGATCGATTCTTTAGCTTGTATAAAGAATATGTTACCTTGGATAAATCCAAAATAACACTAATAGAAACTTTGTGTCTATATTAAAGTGTATGCGGAATCTATACCTTAATACTCTAGAAGTATTATCAATGAAACAGTAAGTATGAATGAATGAACACAAGATGTAACAAAACGCTTCAATATTATTAATGATAATAATACGAGTACTCTATCTTAGTACTAGGGTTTACAACCTTGAAGCTTACAAAACTCTTAATCTCTGGATCTGTGTAATTGTGGATGTGAGAGATATGTTAACTACATACCCTAGGGTCTCCTTTTATACACCAAGGAGTCCTAATGGGCTTACAATACTTTCCTAAGTATTTAGTCAAACATATTGAATACTATGACTAAGTATTTAATATTTTCCTAAACATGTAGTCAAATGTATTAAATACTTTCTCATAAATCTTCTCAATCAGCATATAATCTTCTCAATCAGCATTAACTTCAGATGTAATCTTCTCAATCAGCATTAACTTTCCATGTAATCTTCACAATCAGCATTAACTTCAGTCTTTCAGCAGTATTAAGTTAGTACTGGCAGTACTAACTTTGCTCTAGCAGTACTAAGTTTACACTAGCAGTACTAACTGATTAGTACTGGCAGTATTAACTCAGTTAATACTGTTAGTTATAAACTGAGTACTAAATTATGCTTGGCAGTACAAACTCTGTCTTGGCAGTATTAAGTATGAAGACTTTAATTCCCAACAATCCTCCCCTAAACTTGATATTCATCTTGTTAATCATCAAGTTTCTTCATTAAAGGCTTCTTGATCCCAACAATCCTCCCCTAAACTTGATGTTCATCTTCTGAATCTTCAAGTTTCTGGATAAAAGCTTTATCTTGACTTGGAGGATGTAATCAAACACTTCTTTACTTCTTGTACTGTGACTTGTCATTTTGTTGAGTCAACTCTGCTCCTGCTCTCTTTTCATCATCAAATTGATCATGCAATTTCACAGCTGCTTTATAACCAAGTCTTTCTTGCTCTTGTTACCTTTTTGTCTTCAGGGCTGTTTAACCTCACTAAATCTTCCAATTCTGTCTCTGGGTTGCCCTGCACATAAGAAAATCAGACCTTCTTGGGAACCCAAGCCATTACAGACCTGGATCTTCCTCTTGCATCAACATAATCATATCTCTTCAAAGTGATTGATGCACTATTAGGTTTGACAGGTCTCCAAACCCAACATGCTGATGCTTTAACAACATTAACCCGATTCGTCCTAACAGCATTAACCACTGCCTTTGGTCTAGCAGTATTAACTTGTCTTGAGCAACAGCAACAAACAACATTAAGATAACTTTGTCTGGCAGTATTAAGTGAAATTGGGCCAGACCTAGTTAAGATTTTTCTTAGAACCATGTGTCTTTTTGGATTGGGTTGAGTAATTCTTGGAGAATTTTGATGGTTCACCCTTCTTGCATTGTTCCACACTGGTTTTTCCTCCCTTTGACCATTTAGCTGTCTCTTTTGTTTACATGTATACTGGAGGTGATCTAAACTTCCACATACATAGCATGCTTTCTTGATCATCACAAAGTCACTTCCTATCTGTTGGGACTTCTGATTATTCTAGTTCCTTTGATTTCCCCTAGGCCTTTGTGATCTACACATCTCTGCATATTTAACTATATTCCTAATTGTTTTATCATCTTGTTTAGCTTTAACAAATTCTATCTTTTTAACAGTAGGAATAACAGTTTTCTTTTTAGACTTAGGCTTAGACACATCATGTTCCTCATCATCTGACACCCAATCCTCAATAATTGGGGCATCTATAGTTTTCTTAATCTCAGTTGAGGAATTCTCAGACACATTCTTATCAACCCTAACTCCATAGTCTTCAAATTCAGGTTCCATAAACTTCTCAATGCCAGAGTAAGACAAATCAATGGTAGGAGGTGCAAATAAGCCTGTAGGTGGGGGTGGAACGACATTGTACCCTAAACCCTTTTTATTGTTATCTATCAGTTGACTTCCTAACACTTTATCTAAACTCTTAGTGGCATTATCATAGTTGTTAATTTTAAGCAGATTATCCTCTTTTTCTTTCTTAAGTTTCTCTATAATTGTCTTAAGAGTAATAATCTCTGCTTCATTGAATGAGGCATCACTTTTTAGTACATCTATTTTATCAGTAAATATGACCTCATTCTGTTTGTAGACGGCAAGTTTTTCTTCTACAGAAGCTAAGGCTCTTTTATAATTTGCTAGATCAAACTTTGTTTTATTATGCTCTATTCTTAACTTATCATACTGAGTTTTAAGAGTTTCATGGTTTTTCAGACATGTTTTTGAACAAGTTTTTACCTCAGAGTCTGAAAGAGCCATAGGAGCCATCTCTTCCTTGTGAGTAAAGGATTCTTCTTGATAGTTTCTTTTAGATCAAAGCTTCAACCCGCTCTGATACCACTTGTAGATCCCACTTGAATAGATCTTTCTCTCCTTAGCTTGTATATAAGGATTAGTAATCCTGGATAAATCCAAAACTACTATGATAGAAACTTTGTGTGAATATTAAAGAGTATGCGGAATCTACTCTTTAATATTTAGAAGATATATCAATGAAACAGTGATTTATATGAACAATGCAGTAACAATGATATAACCAAAAGCTTCAATATTATTAATAATAATAATACGAGTACTCTGACTTAGTACTAGGGTTTACAACCTTGAAGCTATGAATACAATTGTGATTGATCTCTAACTGATATGATGTATGTGAGAGAATTGTAGATCTAAGTCTACACCCTAAGTCCTCCTTTTATACACCAAGGAGTCCTAACGGGCTTACAATACAATTAATACTTTCCTAAGTATTTTACATTAATGCTTTTAATGCTTTCCATAATATGTAGTCAAATGTATTAAATACAATGACTAAGTATTTAATAATTTCCTTTGTAACTTCTCAATCAGCATTAACTTTCCATGTAATCTTTACAATTAGCATTAACTTCAGTCTTTCAGCAGTATTAAGTTAGTACTTGGCAGTACTAACTTTGCTCCAGCAGTACTAAGTTTACATTAGCAGTACTAACTAATTAGTACTGGCAGTATTAACTCAGTTAATACTGTTAGTTATAAACTGAGTACTAAATTATGCTTGGCAGTACAAACTCTGTCTTGGTAGTATTAAGTATGAAGACTTTAATTCCCAACAATCCTCACCTAAACTTGATATTCATCTTGTTGATCATCAAGTTTCTTCATTAAAGGCTTCTTGATCACAACAATCCTCCCCTAAACTTGATGTTCATCTTTTGAATCTTCAAATTTTTGGATAAAAGCTTTATCTTGACTTGGAGGATGTAATCAAACACTTCATTACTTCTTGTACTGTGACTTGTCATTTTGTTGAGTCAATTCTGCTCCTGCTCTCTTTTCATCATCAAATTGATCATGCAATTTCACAGCTGCTTTATAACCAAGTCTTTCTTGCTCTTGTTACCTTTTTGTCTTCAGGGTTGTTTAACCTTACTAAATCTTCTAATTATGTCTCTGGGTTGCCCTGCATATAAGAAAATTAGACCTTCTTGGGAACCCAAGCCATTACAGACCTGGATCTTC
>BQNB010158333.1:0-15044 GCA_026074375.1 Tanacetum coccineum
GGATGATTAGCGCCACAAACTACAAACCACAGTGATGATTTTTGCAGTTTACTCTAAAGTATATGTGGCTAATTTTATATGGTGTAAAGTGATGTAATACAAAGTCCAAGTTCCAACTTCCAACGACTACTTCGGTAGTTAAAAATTAGCCACACGGTTCGCCTTCCAAATTAAATGCAGCAACTTCCAACTGTAAACTGGTTAACTATTTCTTTCTTTTCTAACAACTTACTATGTATTAAATCTTCTTTAACCTATAGCAACTAATACTACTATACTTTGAGAAATGTTCGTTTCAAAAACTCTTGTTTCATTGTTTCTTGTTTTGCAGCCATGGACAATCACAGCCGATATTCTCGCTCCGCTTCTCGCCCCGATCTTTGGTTTGGTTACTAACCTCTATATATTGGTTTTTTAATCCTCGTTTAATTTTCTGAGGTTTGTTCACATTATGTGGCAAGTGTTTGTCAATCTAATATTGGAAATGTGTCAACTGTAACATTGATCATTAAAAAATAGTTTTTGTTTTGTTAGTGGTAGAGTGCTATGTTGAATTAAATCATTGGATGAGTGTTTATCTATACGGTTATATGATGACATATCTTTTGTTCATCAAGATATGCCTTGTTCTTTTGTTATATGTTAGTTTAGATTTCTATGTTTGATTGATGGTAAAGTCAACCTAATAGTTCACGGACACAAACTTGTTCATATTGCCATGAATAAAGCATCAGCAGTTAGGGCCTTAGGCTAAATCTCTTTCTCGGGCCGAGAGTTTGACAAGCGTTCATGATCAGGCTCGATAAGATATTAGCTTGATTCGATTATGTCAAAAATTTAATATGCAAACATTTATAAAATCCTCAAAATTCTTTTGATAAAAGATCAAGCTGAGCCTTTATAAGCTCGAGACTGACTTGTTATATATTGCGAACTTTAGCTCTGTGAAAACACGACTTGTTTTTTGCCGTACCAACTATGTTGTAGTGCGAGTAATCAAATTTATGTCATTAGTTTTATTCACGAGGTAGGAAAAAGATCGCTTTGCATCCCTTGACAAATTTTTTTTATCATTAGTATAACTTCAATTCTCATAAGTAATGAGCTGCTTTTCCACGGCTTGATACATTAAACTTCTTATTGTCTAATGAATTATTTAACTTATGCGAAAGTGTCTTTACCCAAAACACTTATGCGAAAGTCGACAAAATTTTGTGATTTATGTGCCTAGGAGAAAATACGTATGTTATCGACGATTATTTTTGTAGGGATATGAAAAAAACATATGAATGTTTTCTTACCACATCATCTGTCATTTGCTTTTCTACAAGAAAGTTAATACTGGTATCCATCAATCCATGTGGTATGTTGAGTTAATAAGTATGAGTTGTGAGGTCTAAAATTTCTCTTGTTATTTGGGTGTAACATTTGCAGAGGATGGGTGCAAAGACGTGCAATGTGGTCAAGGGATTTGCAAGCCTTCGAATAATATCACCATCCCTTATGAATGTGAATGTTCACCTGGGTGGAAGCAAGTAGCTAATTTTGATGATGATAATCGATTTTTGAAAGCTCTCCCTTGTGTTATTCCTAATTGTAAGTCTACAAATTCTTGATTGTGTGATTTTTTCTAATTGTGGAGACAGTTTAAAGCATTTATTTGTAAAAGAAGAACCACCCCTGTCCCTCCCTCACTTGTAGACTACGTCGCAATACAAGGAATGATAGGAATATGCGAATAACAAAGTTTATCTATTACTGCCAGAATACATAGATGGTAAGAAGACAAGATAGAAAATATACTCCATATGGTAAGCATGTAGAGATAGATTGGAGTTCCTCTTATCCGACTTCAAATTTGTTGTATACTTGTATGCTGAGAAGTTTTTAGACTCGAACTGACTAACCGTAGCTATTCTTAATGAGTATTGAAAATTAATTTATAAATAGTATTGTCAGACAGTTTGCTATCCATCTACCTTGAATTCTTCAAAACTTTGTCCTGCTGAGTATTCAAATTAATTTCTAAATGGACACTCTTTGAATAGGCTGGATTGCTGGATATAAGAACCTCAAAGTATCGGCAATTGATCTGGTCTGACAAAGAAAGGATTGTGCCTCTTTCTGGCATTGTGTATGAGTTAGCTAGATTAACATTGGTCTTTCTTGTGGATTACCAAACTAGGAAACTGGATGTCCTTTCTTTATTTTGGTATGCTTTGTTACTCTTTCTTGAGTCATGTCATGTGTTTTTGTTATATTTGAAATCCCAAGCATTTCTCTTTGGAACTTACAGTTATTTTTAGTTTTTTACAATTACTCAAGCCTCACGAAATCTGCTAATACCTTATCTTGCTTAAAATTGGATATACACATTACAACTTTTCTTCTAAAGGAAGTGGATCTTTTTTAGCTGGTTTAAGGGGCCAGATTCCTGTTGTGGACTTCCCTCAGCACTTGGATGTGAATTTGAATTTCTTACTAGACTAGTCACCATTATACATTAGAGTGTCTTCGATAGCTCAAGATCTAGAACATTTTATATCTACTGGCTACTTTTTTCCTGCAGGTACACTCAATTATTCATGTTTGGAAGCTCCAACTCCCGTTCAAGAAAAGCAGAACCGAGGGAATGAATCAATATTTGATGGTACAAAGTCAAACTTCATTAAAGGTGCATACCCATTTAGACTAATGCTTTGTTATTGACTATGTATGTTGCCTGCTTTGTAGTGTGTAGCTGGACTGACTGTGGAGGAGGAAAATGTCAAACAACGTCCTTCTTCACCCACAAATGTGAATGTAGCCAAGGTTACAGCAACCTTCTCAATTTAACCTTTTCTCCTTGCTTCAAAGATTGTAAGTCCACACACTTCTCATTTTGCCATTTACAAGTAAAGGGTTGTTTTGGCGTTATGTTTCTATCATTAACAGATCGATTATATTGGTTAAACTATTGGATTTAACTAACAAGGAAAGGGGTCGAAACCTGAAATTCATATGAAGTATATTTAAATGCATAAAACCTTCTAAATCGTATTCTTAAAGTTGAATTACTTTTGTAATAATGTATGTTATGTATATACAGTTTGTTATTTAAAAAAAAGGTTGGTACGCCCAATGTGAGCCAAAACTCAATATATTATGGTTTTGACCCCCTATGTAACACACCATATTTCCATCACATACGCTGGTGAAATACCAACATGAGATTTGACCAATGAGCTTCATGTTATGTTGACTACACGTTAATTGCTTGAACAAGTCTAGTTGAGGGTAGCTGATTATGCACCAAATGTCGGTATTTAATGTTAGGTTCACTTGGATTGGATTGTAAAAACCTTGGAATTGGAATGACAAACAGATCAAGCTCATCTCCGTCTACTGATTCGTCTGCTGATCGTTCAAATCAAGGTAAGACTATATCTTCAACCAGATGCACTGGTTTCTTGTATTTGTTTATAATTTCCCCAATTCCATGGTTAGACCAACTAGTTTTTGGTGTTGTTATAGTACAGAGTATAAGTTTTTTGAAACATTGATTGCATAGCAGTAATTAAACCAAAGATAAGATGCGTCAAGTATCCAAACTCTGCGTCTTAAATGCACAACTTTGGCTGCCATACACAAATGTTACTTTTCATTGTTTATACCTCCTGTTTTTTTCATAGACTGTTCAATGAGCATTGCAACAATTTTTGAAATGTTACTTGAAATGTGCACCGTTTCCTGTTTTAGAAGTGTTTTACAGAGTGCCAAATGGATTTTATGGGTTACACATACATATATCATGTTGAAAACTATTTTTGAGGTTTGGAAAAATTATCATATATTAACTTTCTGAAGGTGCATATCAAGTCAAATTTTCACAGTTTAATTTAGTAGCAAAAAGTTATACTCCATATTTCCTCTGGCCAAAAGCATACAATGTCTGGTTTAAGCCATTACGTTAGTAATTTTTTTCTAATATAAACACTTGTGTATTTTGAACAAGATTGTTCTTGGTGATTATATATTGCTAGCTATTAGCTGTCTGAAAGCTAAACTTTTCGCTTTGGCAACTTCTGTTTTCAGCTGACTTCAGACTCAGGGGCAGCTTCGACTGGTTGATATTCACGTTCACCCTATTGGCTATGTACTGACGGACTATTCTTAACTGGTTGTATTCCAGTGGTTAGCGCTTGTTTTCTGTGACTTAAAGATATGGAGTTTGAATCCTAGTGAATTTTTAATCATGCATCTACACGAGTTACATGTTTTACTACGCTGCTTTTGGGTTTCTTTATCAGGTTTTGTACTTAAAAAACTAAATCTGGATGTAGTTACTGACCTAGCACCATCATATACTCTTATTATGTTGTATTCTTTTGATGAATTATGTAAAAGCTCTCTGTTAGTAGGCGATTACCAAGTTACCAGGCTTGCGTAATCTGCGGTCATTTTGTTTGTGTGTTTGACTTATTACTAGAGTATCCCGCGCAAAACAGCGGTTTCGGGATCATTAAAAATAAAAAAACTAAAAATTAATAAAAATATATTAAAATGGATGTTGAATTAAAGAGCACAAAATTTTAATATACATGATGAAATTAAATCATAAAAAAAATAAATAGATAAAAAGATATTTCAATTTAAAAATAAAGATGAATTTTTAGTTAAGAAGTGACACATGTCACTTTAAGTTATTATAAAAGGTTGTTAAATAAATGTGTTTGTTGTTAAAAAGAGATATTTCCATAAAAAGAAAAGAAAAAGTCTGAATTTTCATACTTTTTAAATATAGAAGATTTCAAATGCTTTATAATGTAGTATAGATACTACCAGATAGTATAAATATAGATATAGATATAGATAAATCAGAGAGGAAATTATGTTTTAGGGTAACATACTATTAAAAGAAATTATAAATCTTATTATATAACAATACTCAAAGCTCAATTTGAGTATCAAGAACAACAATCACAAATGATCTTAATCAGAAAAAGTAACCAACAACTATTCACCACTGCTAATCAGGTATGGATCAATAATCTAACTTGATTATTGTTCTATTACAAACTGAATCTAAGATCAAGACGATCTTCAAATTAGGGTTACAAAAGTGAGAGAGAGAGATCCATTTAGAGAGAGAAGAGAGGAATCAGGGATATATAAAAAAAAGATGAGTCAAGGCACCTTTTATAGGGCCTTGACCAGCTCCCAAGAATCAGCAAAAGGCAGAACAAACCCCTTCATCTTTAGACAATCTTTAAACTTGGGCCTAAAGCTGAAAAATACAAAATGACACAATAAGTCCCTTAACTTTTATGTTTACCATTGAGACTATTTATTTCAATATCCCCCCTTAGTCTCAACCTAGTAAACATCATGCATACCAAGTCTTTTAACCAATTCAGAATGTCTAATTGTATCCAACCCTTTGGTAAGGATGTCTGCAATTTGGTTTGCAGAATCCACTTTAACAGTTTTAACAACTCCTTTTAAAACCTTTTATTTTATAAAATGTGAATCAATTTCAAGATGTTTTGTTCTTTCGTGAAAAACAGGGTTGACAGCTATTTTAATAGCTGAATTACCGTGTCACAGTGAAGTGAAATAGGTAAAAGGTTTTCAATTTGCAAATCCTTTAAAAATTTTAAGATCCAAATAACTTCACTGGTAACTGAAGCAACAGGCAAGAGCTCTATACTCTGCTTTAGTTGAAGATTTAGAGAGAGTATTTTGTTTCTTACTTTTCCAAGAAACAAGCGAATTATTAAGAAACACACAATATCCAGTAACTGATTTTCTTGTAACAATACATTTAGCCCAATCAACATCAGAATATGCATTAAGAAACATATCAGATGTCTTAGCAATATGAATTTCCAAACCTGGACAGCTCTTAAGATATCTTAATATCTTAAATGCAATTCTACGATGATGTTTGTTAACCATACATTAGCCCAATACAAAACCGAATCTCATTACTGAAAAATCCATATGAACTTATCAATATGAATTTCATACCTTTATACGCTTTAATACCGATATCATAAACTTTTTTAATTAATACTACTCTGTAAGATAACTCAATGAATTGTTGTAGACGTTTATCGAATAAAAATTAATCAGAAGAATCCTTCACAAAAATGAGAAAAAATTCAGTATCTTATATCACATATCTCAAGTTGGTAATAACATGCCAAAGATCTAGATCTTTTGATTTAACATATGTCTCGAATCTATTTTTCCAATAAATAAAACTATCACTTTCAAAAAGTGGTAGTCTTTGCATGGATTGCCCTTCTAGATATTTGTCGGAATCCATAGATCGATACAAGCTTTAAAATACAATATATTTTAAAAATCTTGAGTGACCTTGGCTCTTGATACCAATTGTGAAAACTAGAAGGGGGGTTGAATAGTTTACAAGTTTGTTTTGCGTTTAAAAAGTTTGTTTTCAAAATGCTTAGATTCGAGTAGTATGTTCAACCAATCAACAATATGAATCAACAAAGCAAATATTTAAACTAATGATAAATAACAATCACAACAATATAAAGAGATAAGAAAAGGAACAATCAAACCAAGACACCAAGATTTATAGTGGTTCAGCTACGAAGATCTTCTTCGCCCTACTCCACTCCCCGAGTATCCTACTCGAGATTTCACTATGTCAACAAGCTCCCTTCAGGCGGAGAAAACCGTTTATACGTCGCTTACATTATTTTTCGACACTAAGCTAAATGTTGAGTCCTAATCTTAGCTAGAACCAATCTACCACTTCACAATCATTGTACACTCACAAGATCTACATTATCAGATATACACGCAATCCGAATCACACAATTACAAAATAATTACAATAGAGATTTGATACTTAGAAGAAGAGAGGAGAGATCACTAAATAACAATTCGTTTCTTGGCGAATACGAATGTTCTTCTCTTGCACTTGAATGAGAAAGGAGAGATGGGAAGAAAAGATTAGATCACTTGAAACAAGATCTAAGAATGTTAGTGATCAAGAGATTTTTAGAGAGAGAAAGTTATCTGAATATTTCATGTTAAGAGGTGTGTTTTTCTGCTGGGAATGAAGCAGTATTTATAGGCAGGAAAACCCAACGGTCACCGGGGGCAGTCCCGGCGGTCCCAGATATATCTAGGGGCCGCCAGGCCTATAAGGGGGCCGCCCAGTAGACTACGCTCTTATTTTTGTCTTTTGTGGGGAATGTTGTATCTGGTATGGAAGCTTTCATTTTGGGGGGGAAACCAGATTCAAATTTTATTATTTAAATAAACCATTTTCTTTTATTTAAAAATATTTATGTATTTTTATTTTGTAAAAATACTTTTGTGAAAATGTAATGGTTAAAAAAAATATTTTCTTGATCACTAATCATGCTTAATGATTTGTTTGTTCATACCTTAAGTGATTAATCTTAGAAATAGAATTTTACGATTAATAATTTGTAAACGTTTATTTTTATTGTAAAAGTTTTTACATTTTGATATTATCAAAACGTTTAGAGGTCAAAAAATATGAATAACGTTTTTAGACATTATTTGTATTAATAATCTCTCCTTTTTTGATGATGACAAAATATAAACTCGTTTTATATAAGATTAAAAGTTACTAATTATTAATGAGTTTTATTCTATTTCTCCCCCTTTTGTCGAATTCAAAAAGGATGATCGTCGAGTAGTTGTAGTAAGAAAGAAGTCGACGATATCAAGACTCCCCCTTGATGTATGCTCTCTCTCGTTTGGGGCATCAAGGGATCGATCTTACGATAATTGTTTGCTACAAAACAAAGTTAGAGGTACAAGTGCAAGACAAATATCTTTCAACAAGTAGCAATATAGCAATTTATGCAATAAAACATAAAGTAGTTTCATTCATTACTTAACAAGCTCATACAAGAAGCATTGATTTCAATTAAAGCTAAGTACGAGATAAGACAAATTCATACTATAATTGTATGAATCATTACAAGATAAAGTAGATAATCATAAAATAAAGACATAATAAGGCATAGATCTACACTAGTGGATTCTTGAAATGTAGAAGATGCTATAATCAAAAGATGGATGGTCGATTATTTAAGTAGAGAAGTTGGAATGGTGGTTTGAGCAAGACATTGATGATGAAGGAGATGAGGATGAAGAAGATGGAGGTGGTGATGAAGTATGAGAATTAGAATGGTGGTTTGAGCAAGACATTGATGATGAAGGAGATGAGGATGAGCAAGACATTGATGATGAAGGAGACGAGGATGAAGAAGATGGAGGTGGTGATGAAGTATGAGAATTAGGTGATTTTAATAATGGGAAAGATGTGATAGAATGGCAAAGCATGGTTTATGTAGGCATTGGATGGGTTAATGAATCAAGGATGGTGGAAATGTTGTGAAGTTGGTTGATCATTTGATCTCTTAGTGGATTGTATGATGGTGGTGAAGGAGATTGAAAATGAACTCTTGGAGGAAGTGGAGGTGAGTCTTTTTGGGAAGAAGGTGATGATTTTGGAGTGGATGTCTTGCGTTTCCATACTTGTCTTATGACATTTTTTTCGTTTTCTAGAGAAGGTGGGAATGATGGTTTAAGCATGAAATTGATTGATGAAGGAGATGAGGATGAAGAAGATGGAGGCGGTGATGAAGTATGAGAATTGGGTGATTTAAATAATGGGAAAGATGTGATAGGATGGCAAATCTTGGTTGATAGATGAAGATGCTATTTGATTGGTTTAGCTAAACAGGGAAGTGCCAACTTGAGGTTGTAGGTAGGAGGTTCAAAGATACAGAAAAAGTGGCAGACTCAAAAGTTTCGTTCCCCCCTGGCGGCGGTCCCATATCGTCAGGCGGTCCCAAATATGTTGGGGGGCCGCCGGGTATTTATGAGGGCCGTTTTCTTGAAAAATGAAAATTTTCAGTTTTTCCCTTTTTTAAGTCTAGTGATTTCGGCATCTATTAAATTCAAGAATCAACTAATTCAAATAATATATGGTCCTAAACTAGCATACAAATCATTTAGCAAATAGTAGTATTGTACGCATGTCATCATTCATAGAATTTGCTAACATAAAAGCATTGACTAGGATTGATAAAATGGAGAGGAATCATCCAAGTCAAATATAAATTGTCATTTGCCATTCCCAGTCCTAATAACATTATTAAAAACATAATGTATTAAATATAAAAAAAAAAAATAATAATCTCTAATAGTTATGCCAACTTGTTCACTTCCGTTTCCCACTCATCATGTTCTTGAGAGCTTGTCCAATTGACCTTAACCCTTCCCGGTGAGCATCTCGTTGTTGAGTTTGAAGATTTATAGTTTCGGAGAGATATGTGTTCAAGTTATGACTTTCATGAGGAGGGTTTTGACGAACTCTAGGGACAACATTGGACGAGGAAGAGACGTTTTGAGAAGGAGAGGAAGAGTTGGAATGAAATGATTCATCATCATTTACATCAATGGTGTCATCCAACGGACGAGATGAGGATGGATGATTTAAAGTGGTGGAGGAGGAGCTAGCATTTGATTCACGAGGTCTTTTCTTGCCATGATCCGATCGCGTCTTTCGCTCATAATGAGGAGCGAGGGGATGCATGACTCGATCATGTGAGATGTAGTGATCAATTGCTAACTCAGGAAAGACGGACACAACATGTTTGAACAATCTAGTCAAAAGCATTCCATAAGGTAAGAGTTCCTTAGGTTTGTTTCGAGTCTTTTCCATTCTTTTGAGAATGAAAAATGCTAGATTGTATCGAGTGGAGGTTTCAATGCAATAAAGCATATGACAAAGACACGCGAAGACATGATCCTTATGACCTCCTAAACAAATGGCGTTTTCACGAATGATATCAACCCATGGTTTCATATGAGGTTGAATTTCGCGAGTTAGGATTTCGTTTTTATCAACGACAATGGTTTTCTTGTTTTTAGTACGAGTGACTTGACCTTGTCGAGGAATTTGAATAAAAGACTTGACGACATTTGGAGAAGGAGGAGTGGTTTTATAACGACTGATCTTGTCTGACTACACTCTTTAATATATAGTAAATATATATAAAATATACTTATAAATATATAAAAAGAAGGGTAGGAATCAAAAGATCTCAGTTATAGTAATCCGGAAGTATGATTCCCGGGTCGTTATCCCCGATGAGGAAAGCAATTGAAAGTCGAGAGTCATTTTGAGAATCGATGTTTGAATGGGATAAGATTGATATTGTTTTTCTAAAACTACAAGAAAAATAAGGCAAAAACTTAAAAATACTTAAGGAAAAACAAATTTCAGCTAAAAACGTAAAACGGAAACCCTAAACTGTGACTAAAAACCCTAAATTTCCAAAAATAAACTTAAAATGAATTTTTCACTTTTAATAGACTCTAATTAACTAAAAAGTAAGATTAAAGAAAACTATAATGAAAACGGAATTGATTTGAGCTTAAAAACACGAAAAACGTGAACGAGAATGAATCTCGTTCTTTAAAAAATGAAATTTTGCAAATTAAACCCTACGGAAGCAAAACTATTTTTCCTAGGAACTATATGATAAAAGAAAATTTTCTAAAAAAGAATTATATTTTTTTGACTTTTTTATAATTTTTTATGAATTAAAAACGATTTTAAAGAAAATTAAATATAAAAAATACTAAACATTTTATAAAAATTCTAAAAAAATTATGAAAAATAGCTTGAACAATAAGGAATCTAAGAAAAATAAGTTGGGAAACACAGCTTATCGAATAAGCTGTGTAATAAGCAAAAACAGCTTATTATACTTAAAGAGCTAAAAGGTATATAAAAGATAGATTATGCAAAGATCTAACGGATGAGCTATTGTAGCATGATGGTTGGGAGTGTGGGGGATAAAATGCTTGGTGAGGGTGGTAGAGGTCCCGGGTTCGAGCCTTGCTCACCCGGGGTTTCCCACTATCCCAAGTGTTTTTATTTTCGCCATTTTTTATAACTTTTTAGAAAACTTGAAAATAAGCACTTTTTACAAAGCAACCTTTTTTATAAACCTCAAATGTTCTCTTCATCTTCATTCTCCTCGGGTATACAATCATTTTCCATCAAATGCCTAAACCCGTACCCAAGCATTTCCGATTTCATGGTTGGATCTAAAAGCACCGCAAAGTACATATAATGGTTGATTTTTTTATAATCCCCCCAATACTTGTCATACTTTAAACGCATTTTTTCCACCATGAATCGAACCTTCTTGGTACTACTTCTCACTCAAACGACTTAGATGCTTGTCAACATCAAGTATCTCGCTATAAAATAGATGAGCAACGGGACCCGATTGGGTTGTTACTAGTTCCGTTTTCTCTTTGAATTTTTCCAAAAAGTCACAAACTTTTTCACAAGCATCAAAGTCGGTACGACGAGGTATTGCCTTAAGGTCACTAGAAAAAGAAGCATTGTTCATACTATAATTGTAAAACGCTTCTTGTAAATCAATGGCGGATTTCAACATATCATCTGTTGAATTCCACCTTGTCGGGCATTCCGCAATCAAAAACCTATTTGAGTCACAAGTCTTTTTAATGCTCGTTTTAAACTTCTCAATTCGTTGGCTTGAGTTTTTAATGTACTTAACCGTTAAACCTATGGTCTCAACAGCCTTTTCGTGAACCTTTAAACCATTCTTTTCTCAACTAGTTTAAAATATTGCCATACACCTTAAAAAGTGTTTTACCATTTTCATACATACTTGGTAGGGTGCTCTTCAAATATCTAAGTGCTTTAATCATTTGATAGTAATGTTATCAAACCTCGATGGTCTTGAAACAATTTTTAAATACCCCATTTGTTTATGCACTTTAAAAGTTTCCTCCCAATGTCTTCTCCCCTATGTCTATTAATTCATTTGAAATTTATGACACGTTTGTGCATAACCCAATCATCATCTACAAAATGTGCCGTTATCACCATATAGTTAATCTTTTGGCAAGTAGAAGTCCATGTATCCGTTGTTAGGTAGATAGTGTGATTCGGGTTACCTAAAAACCTAAGCAGCTTCTTTTTTTCTCTAGATAAAACTTAGAAAAACATCCCAGAGATAGTAGACGGATGCCAGAAGTGTACTAGGTTGCAAGTTCTTTGAATACCTTAATGAAGCCGGATGGTTGAGACGAAACTTAAAAGGTAATGTTCAATCAAAGATTTTGTGATAGCTTTCTCACCAAACTTCAATTTTGCAAAGGACCCACTACTGTCCAACGCCCACCAACCCTATTCATGTCTTTTTGTTAAAGAAAAGTTTTTTTTTGATTTTAGACATTCCTCATTCATAGGTTAAAAGACACACTTTGGGAGTAATTGCAAATTTAATTGTTTTTCCGTACCATTCTTAACCGGGTCGGCTCTATAAACTTGAGGACAAAACTTACAATATCCCATCCTAATCAACGGTCCATCCGGTCCATCCGGTCGTTCCATCTTTGGATCAAAATACTCAGCATTCAATAAATAAATTAAACCCTATTCCTTCACTTGGTTTTTCCTTTACGCGTGTGTTGGCATTCTCTTGTTGTCGTTAGTCTTCTTCTTGTTTTCGTCTTCGTTTGATTTTCATGACCAAAAATCATCTCTTTAAGGTTAATAGTTTGGTCCTAAACAAACAAATTAAAAAACATAATTACACATGATGACATGGATTAATATAATATTAAAGCACAAGCAACATACGAAAATTATATCAACAAAAAAATTCACGATACAAATCATTCTTTTGTGCAACGGCATTGATTCAGTAAAGCTTTGTGACTTCAAAGGATAAAATTGAAGACCATCTTTGTTATACGTTGTCAAAATGGTAATTATTTACAACATTGTCTTAAATGTTAGTCAATTTAGCTAGTTTAACCACCATGACTTAATGCTTTGGTTACTTAAACATTTCGTGTCTGTGATAACAATTTTTTTTAACAGCAGCGATATTAGTAAAGTGCAAAGCATCAACAAGAACAATGAATGAATTTTATACACTTTGAGATGAATCTTATAAGATTTGACATGAATGCATTTTATACACATGCAAACTTTTGTTATATATTGTAAAATGTAAATGAAAAGAACAAAGAGAAACACTTACTTCCATTGGAGGGTTTGTGTAATTGGGTTAGTATGATTTGTTAACTGTATTTGGTGAGTGAGGATTATAGATTAGCAAGCTCTTGATGATGAAGTTTGAGAATTTAGGTATTTTAGGAATGGATACTTAAAAGTAGTAGAGGACACGTTTTATTTTGATTTAGACTAAATTTGTATTGACCATGGTTTTCAAAGGTAATGGGATATTTTCGTTCGGTCCCGGAATTTGAGGTTTTTTGTCGGTCTTAGACCACAGACCCAGACCGAACAAACCACAAATAAAACCGAGACCGACGACTATCCTTATCGTTCGTTCAGGTTTATTCGGTCCGGTCTGGTTTTTCGGTCCGGTTCGGTTTTAGATCTGCCATGCTCAGCCCTAATCTCCTAGAAGTAGTTCACATAGTAAGATGATACAATGATAAAATTGAAAAGATCATCCAAGTCACATGAAATCGTTATTCAACAAACCCAGTAACAATATAAAGCATAATGTACTAGATAATATAGATAATAATAAGAATCTCTAATAGTTATGCAAACATGCATACTTCCGTTTCCCACTCGTCATGTCATTGAGAGTTCGTCCAATTGACCTTAACCCTTCCCGGTGAGCATCTCGTTGTGAGTGTTGAAGGTATGGTTTCGGAAGGTGATGTTATTAAGTATTGGAGATCTTCATCGAGTAAGGTTTTGACGACTCAGAAACAACATTTTGACGAGGAATAGACGTTTTGAGAAGAAGCAGAGGAATTAGAAATGAAAGGAGTCTTTCATTCATTTTCATCAATGGTATCATTCCAATTGGACGATATGAGATGGATGATTTAGGAGTGGGAAGAGGAGCTGAGCATTTGATTCACGGTCTTTTCCTGCCATGATCTGAATCGCGTCTTCGCTCATAATAGTTTTATAGTGGTGGAAGAGGAGCTGAGCATTTGATTCACGGGTCCTTTTTTTGCATGATCTAATCTGCGTCTTCGCCGATAATGAGGAGCGAGGGGATGCATGACTCGATCATATAAGATGTAGTGATCAATTGCTAACTCAGGAAAGACGGACACAACATGTTTGAATAATCTAGTCAAAAGCATTCCATAAGGTAAGAGTTCCTTAGGTTTATTTCGAGTCTTTTTTTTTCCATTCGTTTGAGAAAAAAAATGCTAATTGTAAACGAGTAGAAGTTTCCAATGGCAAAAAGCATATAGGCAAAAGACACGCTAGAACAATGACCTTATGACCTGTCCTAAACAAATGCGTTTTCATGTCCTCGTGTCCGTGTTGTCCGATTTTGACCATTTTCTTGTGGTTTTTGCATTATCCATACCTACACATTCACAAACAAAATACACAAATACAAGTATATTTTTGCACATTATGATCATTTAAGGGCCATTTTGGTATAATAAAGATATGTGATTTCTCACATATCAACGACCTTTACTCTGAACACTTATTGACAAGTAGTCAAGTGACCACATGTCGGTGTGTGACACTTGAACTTTGAATGGTATTTTTAAGATTTGACCGAATTTCTCGAGAGTGAGAGAGAATGACTTACTTTGTATAACAAAGTTGACCACAAAATGACCCGTGGAGTTATAATCAAAAGTTAGTTGACTATAGAACTCGAGAACAAAACGAGGAATAATTTGTTCATTTATGTTCAACAAACAATCAAAATCAATTGATTCAAACTTAGCACGGATATAACTTATGTTTTCAAAATTTTAACTCACAACCCTACCCTCATGAAAGTATCGTTTTTCAAGACTTGAAATTGTGTTTTGTAAGGGTTGATTAAATTCATTTGATATGAGTGAAATGTAGTTTCTGGTCTTACACTTGTGTTGTTATTTTCAGTTCGCGCCTAGTGTGTGCCTAGATGTGACAAATGTGGAGTAACAATTAACTCGACCTAAAAATAAAATCTTAAGAGTTAATCCAA
>BQNB010158335.1:4845-15043 GCA_026074375.1 Tanacetum coccineum
TTTCATGTATCTAATCTGAAAAAGTGTCATGCCGACGAACCATTAGTCGTTCCGTTGGATGGACTTCATCTTGATGACAAGCTTCATTTGTTAAGGAACTGTTAGAAATAGTGGGCCATGAAGTTAAACGGTTGAAGCGAAGTCGGATCCCATTAGTCAAAGTTTGATGGAACTCCAAGAGAGGTCCTGAGTTCACATGGGAACGTGAAGACCAATTCAAGAAGAAATACCCACACCTCTTCATCAAGACCGCATCGTCGTCAAGTGCTGCATCGTAAGCCTTGAGGACAAGGCTCGTTTAACGGGGGAAGTCTATAACACCCTGTGTTTTAGAGTCATTGACGACGTCGATAAATCTGCTATTAATTTTTAGCGTTGTACGCGTTTGCTTGTAATTTCATGAATTAAGTTTATATCGCGTAAACTAAAAATTAACGTTCAATGTAAACGGGCATCAAACAATTAAATGTTTACATCAAACAAGGGTTAAGTAATTATTTTGAGGATAATTACTTGTTCATTTTTTTTTTATCGGATAGTTAAGTGTATACGTTTTCGCGATAAATTGCGTTTAGCACTCCCGGAACCACCAAAACTTTTATCGCTTCAAACATATACCTTCATTTATACCCAATACAATAAAAAGTTACTAAAAAATTCTATATATCTCATATTTGCCAAAAAATCTTTTTTTTAATGGCCATTGATTCAATAAATGCAAGAACTCTAATTGGTTCAAAAGGTACACCATACTTCATTTAAAACACCATACCTTGTCTTTTGACTCATACAGACTACCTAAGACAAGAGGGACCATCCCTTGAACCATGCTTTGTCTCTTTTGACCATGTCTTGCATAAAACATGTATGTATATTAAGAGAGTTAGACATTCATGCTTTAACCACTTATATAAATCACACAACATTTACTCACTTTTCTCTCTACTAGGCCTCGGCAAGAATCAAAGGCCAACCAAAAACCATATCAATTTTTTATAAAAACCATACCACACTATACAACATCCATTCTAAGGTTATTCTAAGGTAATCCAAGCATTGGCTAAACCTTTTCTCAAGTGTTAAATCAAGAAAAGGACAGTAGGGTTTTTCTTAAGTAAATAGTGTTTTCTTAAGTGCAAGCTTGGTTTTTTAAGGCTAAACAAGGGTTTAGCATTTGTTTCTCATCACCATCATACCTCATAAGGTTTACTTGAACTCTTTATGTTCTTACAACTTTCACTTTTATGCATATGGTTATTCTATTTAGCTTAAATCACCATTTAGGATTATTAACATGTAAAAAGAGTTTTTATTTGTTGTCATCATAATGTACACTTTATTATATCTTATGATGTTAATAACATCATGTTAAAATGGTCACACAAGTGATTTACACTCTTGGTTAAACATGAAAATGATTATGTATTAATTAGGGTTTTCATAGTTTCATAATATGTTTTAAGTTAAAGAAATACTTATGACAAGTTAAGTTAATTATGGGGACCTATGATAATGTTGTATGTTGCTAAATATAAGTTTTATATATAATATATATGAAGATTTAAGAATATGGGGGTTAAACAAAAGTAGAAAAGTATGAAAACAAGGATATATAAGGACTTAACAAACTCAACCAAACTTGCTGTCCAAAATTCGACATTTAACATATCCATTTTATATTTTTATAAGATAAAACATTTCACGACGATTCCGAAAAGGTAAGAAACTTGTCAAACGGATTAATTTCAGAATAAGTTACGGTTAATAAAAAGAGTTATACAAATAAAACGAAGTCGTTATGAATTTTTATAAAAACATTTTTATAAAAATTATAAACAGCAAGTGTTGATATTTTTAACAAATAATACATATTTTTAGGATTCCAAAATGATAAGAATCGTAATTTTTCAATTAATAACGAACGAGTTATGAATTTCGCGAGTTTACGACAATTAATACTTTTATAAAACTATTTTTATAAAAGTTACTATTCATGACAGAAAGTTATATTTTTGTAAACCTCATAAATATATAGAGCTTTCAAATACGAGAACGTCCTCGAAAGAATCACTAAAAACGGAGCTATAACGAATAAAATACGACGTTTTCGGGTTTTACGACAACAAATACGAATTTTATAAAACTCATGTCTGTTATGAACAGTAAAAGTTACTGTTCATCAGGGGACAAAATTTATGAAAATGTCAAATATCGATAACCCGTCTTAATACGAAAAGATGGACATAAGAAACGCGAGAATCGGGCTTAAAACGCGAAAGTTACGCCAGTTTTACTAAAACGATAATTATAAACGTTTTAACTTATTAAACACAATTTTACCAAAACCATTAGTTGGTGATTGAGCTATATAGAATATTATGTGGTTATCAAAGTACTATATTACTAGGGAGTTTCATATTGAGGCCTCTTCGGATGGCGTATCGACGAGTTGTTGGATTTACGATTTAAAGTGTCCTAACTCCTCGTACGTCATGTCATGACCTCTTTAATTATGATAGCCCGAACTGTAGAGTTATACTATAGGATTATATTCAATGTTATTGATTAAAGTACTCGGTACTTATACGACCTTAATTTAATTAGGTTGCATTTGATCGATTTGCGTGGCGCATTATTTGTGATACACTTAGCATTTGCTCACTCAAGGTGAGTTCATAGCCCCACGTTTTACATGCTTTTGTTTTACAAAGTTTTTGGGGTGAAAAACATGCAATGTTTTACAACTAGACACAAGTGGTTAAGTTTCATGTTATGATTACATGTTGCCTAAGTAGCGATAACCCAATCTGAGCCCATTATCATGAACTGTTAATTACGAGCGCGAATGTTATAAATAGATCTATTGGGTTTGACAACCCCGTTCGGGTGATTAGCTATCACTAGCGAAACGAACGTATACCATGTCGAATATAGGATGTTGCGGGTTAGAACATCACCACGGGCAAAAGGCCATTAATTTGGCATCCATACATGTCAAGCTTCAGTGTCATGAGCTTAGAGCAACGTAATTACATTTATATGATATCTGCATCTGTTGCATTATCATACACTTGGGAGATCTTGTGGTCCTACAATATATGATTTATCAAACCTATGAATTCACCAACATTATTGTTGACGTTTTAAAGCAATGTTTTTCAGGAGATCAATAAGCACGAGGTGCGATGGATACATTGGTGGTTTTGATTTGGATGTCATGCATTAAAGATTTTATCACATTTCATTTTGTTATCTGTCATGGGCTGAAAATCTTTGTATTTTGATCAAGTGAACAAGTTAAGCTTCGGGCTTATGTAACAATTACTTTGTTAAATCCAATGTATCGTTTTCAAACGACTTTTTGGTCGTTCTATATATATCTTGTGTTATTGATCTGAGAAGTAACACGCCCCGGACCCATATTCCGCTGCGACCCAATTTGGGGGTGTTACATATAAAACAAAAGAAATTGATTTGGTTTTGGGCTTGAGACCTAAGGGTTCTTTGGTTGAGATTTTCTATGACATTTTCTAATGGATGGTACCTAGATTCCTTAAAATTGACTACTTCATCAATTTCTAAAGTTTCACCCTCAATGTCATTTTCTAGGTTTTTCTTTTTGGTAACCTTAATTGCTTCTTCTTAATCTAAGTCATCATCCACCAAGGTTGCTATCTTAGAGGGTGGATGAGTTTCATCAAATGCCATGTTGAGTGATTCTTTTATTTTCATGGTGTCTTTGTTTAGGATGATGTAGGCTTTACTATTTAGGGAGTATCCTAGAAAGACACATTCGTATGACTTTGGGTCAAACTTAGTAAGGTAGTGTTTGGTGTTTAAAATGAAGCACTTGCTTCTAAATACTTTAAAATAATCAAGAGTTCATAAAGTGTTTTTCCTAATATGGCTCTAATTAGGATTAGTTGAAGTGTCTACGTTGTTACACCAAAACTTTTGTGGTAATGATTGTTCATTCAACATGGTTCTACTCATTTCTTGTAGTGTCCTATTTTCCTTTCTACCACGCCATTTGATTATGGAGTACGTGGAGCCGAGAAGTTATGTGTAATACCGCTGGCATTATAAAACTCTCCAAATCGCACTTCATTATTAAATTCCCTATCGTGGTCCGTCCTAATTGACACTATAAAACATCCTAATTGGTTTTGTATTTTCTTACTAAATATTTCAAATTGTTCAAATGCTTCATTTTTAGTTCTAAGGAATCTTGTCCATGTATACCTAGAATAGTCGTCTACTATTACTAAGGTGTAAAGGTTTCCTCCGTAACTCCATACAATTGATGGAACGAAGAGATCCATATGAAGAAGTTCTAAGCATCTAGTCATTGAGACTACATTCTTAGCTTTGTGGCTAGCGTGAGCTTGTTTTCTAATTTTGCAAGCATCACAAAAATGTTGATCAAACTTAAGCTTAGGTAAGTTCCTAACTAATTCCCTATATGCTAACGATTAAATGAGACGCATATTAGCGTGACCTAACCTCCTATGCCACAAAGTGGAGTTTTCATTAATCGTTGCAAGACAAAAATTTTCTTCGGGCTTATTTCCTAATTTCATTACATATAAGCCTTTCTTCCTAATACCTCTACCTATGACCTTATTGTCCTTAATAATTTTGCTCTTATTTTTAGAAAATATAACCTTACATTTACTATCACATATTTGACCTACACTTAGCAAGTTAAATCCTAAATTATCTACATACTCTACATTAGCAATTTTAATAGAGCCATGAGAGATTGTACCTTTTCCAATGATGTTGCCACGTAGATTACTACCAAAGATGACGTTACCTCCATTATATGCCTTGTAGGTTGAGAAGAACTTTAGGTTTCCCGTCATGAGCATCCGCTATCTTTTATCCACTCATCAGGTTCTAAGTCAACTCCAAGACATATCTATTTATATAAGATAATAACATTTCGTCCTTAATATCTCATGGGTCTAAAGTTGTTAGCGCTAAAAATCCCTTGCATTTGTTGCATTTGATTGGGATGTGGAAATGGAGGGCACATTCCCTATGGCATGTAACTTTGAGGTTTGAAGTTGTTCCAAGTTATGAGAAATCCATGAGGTCGATTTTGTTGACCAATATTTCTTTTTGGTTGTGGTGTCTTAGAGCGAGGATAAGAATTATTGACTCTCCTAGGTGATGGAGTTTTTGACCTAAAGTTTGGTTTGTAAAATCCAACTTTGGGTTTTAACGTTGGTTTATAAAACCGTTTAACCTCATCATCACTATCAATGGGAATTTTAACATTGTTTATCATTATATGTTTTGGTATAGGACCTAAAATGGATTTTTGAAAAGAAACAAATTTTTCGACATTTGGTGAACAGATAGGCGGTCCCCTCAATTGCTTTGGGGGCCGTCTATGCTTTATGGGGGCCACCTACAATGCTTTGGGGGTCGCCACCAGAAGACGTTTTATTCTGGGGTTTTACAAATTTTATTTCCTTAGTCCCGCTAGATGATGCTTCAAATGAGTTAAACCCTAGACCCGAGTTATCTACGGAAAGTTTTTGATTACACAACATTTCATTTAAAGAATGTGTACTCTTTTCAAATTGAGTTAGCATAAAACCTTCCTCTTTGAGTTTTTCGTTGTCGATTTTAAGTATTTGACACTTTGTACATTCGAGATCACCTCCTATCACTTTTGCCCTTCTTGTCGTCTCGGCTTCTTTGGAACGTCTTTGTGTCGTTCCTAGGTTGTCTTACGAACCTACCTCTTCTCTTGAAGAACTTCTTGAAGTATCTAACCGCCATGGCGTACTCTTCGTCTTCACTTCCGGAAGTCGAGCATTCTTCATCACTAGATTCCTTTTTTAGCCTTTAAAGCAAGAGATTTCCTTTCTCTTTTAGCTTTGACTATTTCTCTATGTTAAACCTAAGCTAAAACCATGTTAATTACCTAATTCAACGGATACAAGGGGGGATTCATCCTGAGAGAACTACGCGCAGGTTTCTTGTGGTAACCTAGATCAATTTAAGACACAAAAACACATTAAGCAGACAGACAAAAGACAAAAGAACGGTCTAGAGTCCAAATATAAATAAAATTGTATTAAAACCATGATTAATCCAATAAAAAGTAGGTTTGTTTATTTAAGGTTGGTGAGGGATTTTAAGACATGGAGGGGAGTGGGGAGGATGGAGGGAGGTATTTTAGATGAGTTTGTGGTGAGGTGGATGGGTGGAAGTGGGGGATAAAGGTTAGCAATAATGCTTATATCGAGGCGGCATAACATTCTCCAGATTTAAGCGGACTTTCTTCTAAAACCCTAGACAAGTAGAATTCTGTAACAATTAAACATATTCCGCATACAGCATCCTAAATTTGCTGATTATAATCTATCTTAGGTGATTAATAATAGTGATCTTATTAAACCCTAGCTCATAAAGACTTTACCCACTTAGAGCATAATGGCAATATTTTCTAGAAGTCCACTGCCGTCCAACGTCTTACCCAAGGAATCAGTAGCGTTATTTTGTTGAACTAGTCCAACCTGCTAGTTAAACCTGTCCACATATTCCAAAGAAAAAGATAAGGGAATATTGCGGTCCTAAGTGACTAGATATATAAATTACTATAATGAGAGAAGGCCATCTCAAAAGACATCAAGCTAACTTGGTCGGTATTGTAACCCCCCAAATTGGGTCGCAGCTGAAAAAGGTCCGGGCTAGTTACTTCAATATCAAAAGCACAAGATATATAAGAACGCCACCAAAAAGTGCTTTTATAAAATAGATACAATATTCTAATAGAAAGACTTAATACAAAAGCATAAAGCTTTTACTAATGTTCATTGATGAATATAACATAAGTGACATACAATTCCCAAAATATGATGCACCTAAACATTAAGCGTGCATCCAAATGTAACCCAATGCATCCCTGGCATCCCAAGCCTAATGAGTAAACTATTGAGTTTAGAACAGATGAAAGAAAAGAAATAGAATAAATAGAACTATAATGGTATTACAATAAATGAAAGCCTCCTGAAGAACATTGCTTAAAAAAACGTCAACAAAATTGTTGGTAGGAATTTCATAGGTTGATAAATCATAAATTGCAGACCACAAGACTTTTTAGAGATAACGCCCCACATGCAGATCCTTCACAAAAATAGTAATTACATTTACACTAAGAAAGCACAAGACAGCTGAACTCGGCCTATCCTTTCTTTGCAATTAAACTAATATTGCAATTTTCTTTGGCCCATAAATTTCAACCCTAAAACATACCCTAAAATTCGACATCTATAAACGTACGTGTCCCTGTGTGATATCTAATCACCGCTAACGTGGAGGTCCGATTACCCAATCAAGATTCGATTAAAAAAAAATCAAACCATTCCGCGCATCACATAATGTAATTCCCACTAACATCTAATGCAAATGACAGTTTCATGATAAAATGGGCTTAACTTGGGTTATCGCTACTTAGGCAAACAGTAATCAATACTGTAGCGTCCAATTTATAAACAAGCAATTTACCACCCATAATTATAAATAATTGAAATCGTGAAAAAAATGTGGGCTTATGAACTCACCTTTAGATCTTCTGATAATCCCAGAATATCACAGATAATAAGCATCACGTAAAAGATCGAATGCAACCTAAATTATACTTAAGTCGTAAAGTACCGCGAGTACTTAAAATATAATCTTATAGTTGTTACATTCTTACTATCGATACGATTCTATATAGATTAAGAGTGTCATGACATGACGTTCGAGGAGTTAGGCACGATAAATCGTAAAGTCCAACAACTCGATGAAACGCCATCCGAAGAGCCTCATTATGAAACTCCCAATTAATATAGTACTTTTGATAAACCACATAATAAATCTATATAGTACAATCACCAACTTAATGATTTTGATAAAATGACGTTTAATAAGTTAAAACGTAAATAATTTACCAATTTTTTTTTTTTAGTAAAACACATAACTTTTGCGTTATTTAATCCCGATTTAAACGATTCTAACAGCCCATCTTCTTTTCCGAATTAGGAGAGTATCATAATTTGACATTTTAATATATTGACTCTCTGTGAACATTAAAACATTCTACTTTCACATCAGATCGTGACTATTTCATTTAAATTCGTAATTCGTTTGTCGTAAACCTGTAAACGTCGTATATTATTCATTAGTAGCACCTTTTTATAACGCTTCATTCGTTGACGTTCTCGTTTTGAAAGTTTCTATAATATATATGAGGTATACAAAATTATAACTTTCTGTCAGAATAGTAAACTATGATAAAAATAGTTTTTTCATAAAAGTAATTACTTGTCGAAAACGTTGCGAAATCATAACTCGTCTCGTTAACTAAATGATATGCCCATCTTTTTGTATTAGGACGAGTTATCATAATTTGACATTTTCGATATTTTGACCCTCTGGTGAACAGTAACTTTTACTAGCTGTTTGATAAAAATATCAAACTAGCTGTTTGATATAAGTTTTATAAAAGTCATTTTATAAACTCCGTTTAATTAACGTATAACTCGTTTTTAACGTAACTTTTTCGTTATTAATCCGTTTAACAAGTTTCTTACCTTTTCGGAATCGTCGTGATTTGTATTATCTTATAAAAACATAAAATCCCCTGTTTGGAATTCGAAAACCTACTGTCCCAAAATGATCTTTTATATAATTTATTTATATAATATGTTTTATATACTTTTCAACCTCACAATTTACCACAAGTCTTTTATAATTATATATATCATATGTTATACATATAATAATGTCCATAAGTTCATATTTGTCCAAGATCATCAAGATCACAAGTTATTAACTTTACATGAAATCATAAACTTTCTTAATTAACTTTTAATTACAAGTTTATATATGAACTTTTTATGCTTAAACCGAGATTGTACAAGACTTATATATCCTTTATTTCATGATATTACCAACATCATAATATGTGAGAAAGTGTACAAAATCATAATCACAAGAAAAATTATATTTTTCATGTTCAAAAGTATTCCTAATGGTGATTTCACTATATAGCACATCATATACATAAAAACTCATAAACTAAAAGCATAAAGGTTTAAAATAGACCTTATGATGTATGATGATGATGATAATCAAGTGCTAAACCCTTGTTTAGCCACAAAACCAAAGCTTGCACTTAAGAAAACCCTTATTTTCTTAATAAAAATCCTAGCTTCCTTTCTTGATCAATACTTGTAAACAATTAGTCAAGGCTTCAAAATACTTTGAGGTATCTTAGATATGATAGGAGAGTGTATGTAAATAGGTTATATAAATTTTGTATGGATTGTTTGGGATGGCTTAGTGAGCCATGACCCTTAGGAGAGAAAGAGAGAAAAGAAAGTGAATTGTTAAGTGTAAAGAGTTTATGACATTACAATTAGGAATGCATGTTATATATATAAGGAACTAGTCAAAGTAAGTTAAAACAAAGACTAAAGACCATTGACTAGTCTAGGGGGGAAATAATGGGGCGGCATGGTGATGGAAATGGGGAAAAGATAGTCAACTTTACTATGCACTAGTTAGGCCATACCTCTTTAATGGATTGTGTTCTTATGTCTCCTAAATGAGACATCATCCCATGGAAACAAGGATTTGTGTTGGCTTGAAATATTTAGCTAGCTTTTACTTGCATAAATGGAAGTAAACTTTTATATAATAGAAGTATATCATGTAAAGTGTAGTCTTTATTTAAATGTATACTTGCAAGTATTTGTGCATTGCTTTATTTTATAATGTACAAGGTGTAAAGTAATATTAACTTGGGTATTTTTAATAAAACTTTGAGTATTGGGTACAATCGTGGGTATTTGTTGAAGCGTAGAAATATTTTTGGTGGTTCCGGGAGTGCCTAAACGCAATCTATCGCGAAACGAATTTAACTCACGTAACCGATAAAATAAATGAACAATGACCATAATTATTCTCAAAATAATTATTTAATACTTTATTGATGCCAACGCTTAATTGATTGATGCCCGTTTACATTGAACGCTAATTTTTAGCTTACGCGATTTTTACTTAATTCATGAAATTACAAGCAAACGCGTACGACACTAAAAATAAATAGTAGGTTTATCGACGTCGTCAATGACTTGAAAACACAGAGTGTTATAGACTTCCTCCGTTAAACGAGCCTTGTCCTCAAGGCTCA
>BQNB010158336.1:0-15043 GCA_026074375.1 Tanacetum coccineum
CTGATGTGACACCACTTTTTGAGTTTGGCACCAAGAGTTTGACACTACCACTCACAATCGATTATAATACTCACTCATGATAAAAGTTAGTTGTGTTTGTACCTTTTCAAAGTTGTGTTATATTTATCTATTATCTAAGCATAACTTTAAAATGGCCAAATGGTAAGTTACATAATATGATTACAAGAGATCTAAAGTTAAAACATCATTAATTGAATAATTGGAGAGTCACAAAAAATGTTAAAAACTGTAAGAAAATACATTGATTAAGCGGCGTACATCTGAGTTAAATACTTGCATCAAGGGGAGTGGTCGTGCCAAACTCCTCGTGCCAAACTCAAAAAGTGGTGCCACGTCAGCAAAATAGAGTTTGGCACCAGAAATGCTATGGCATCAGAATTCAGTGGCATTGGTTTGGCACCAGAATTCTGGTGTCAAACTTTTTTTTTATAATTTTTTTTAATTAACTATTATTTAAATAAACTTATCAAACTAAAATAAAATTCATTAAAATCAAAACATTACATTAAAACAATACATAAATTAAAAGAAATAAATTAAAATGCATAAATTAAAAGACATAATTTAAAAAACATAAATTTAACGGCGTCGTTCGACTAGTTTGGTGGTAGATATTCGGCTCGGATTCGTTCCTTTTGGGCGTTGATGATAGCGGCGTAGGTCAGATACATCCCGCTTGTGTCGATTTGGAGAACTTTCATGTCCTCCGCAATCTTTTGAGATTGAATCAACCGTCTTCGATCTTCGCTCTCTTGCGAGAGCACTTGCATTTTGGCCTTGCGGTCTAAGTCGTATTGTTCCGCCATGAACTTTTGATAAACGACCGGGTTAGAACCGGAGCTAGCGGTCGAGTTAGAACCGAAACATTAACTTTTAGCAATTCGTTGCAACCCGGGTGGCCGAGGCAACTCATCATCTCCAAAATGGTCTGGTTCCTTGTCGGTACCCCGAAGACGACTTCTTCGTTGCAAAGTCGATTCGGGGTTTTTCCACTTTGTGCCTGATCTTTTAAAATTCAAGCACTACGATTGGGTGCTTAACACTCACCCCGACGATGGTTTCATAAATTGGAGCACCCTTCGGGCCATATGGTTTCTCATCGTTTTCTCTCTCTATGAGCAAGCGTTTCCTCATACAATTGGTTAAACTTCATAACCGCGGCATTCATTGGAGTCCACTTGCCCGTCAACATGTTCTTTGTACGCTCTTAGAAGCCTTTTTTGTTAGCTTCTTGATTGTACACATCTAGGATTTTGTACCAAAAAGTCGCCAACTTTTGATCACACCCGGTTTTTGGATCCTCGAATATTTGAATGAAACTTTCCGTCAATAGCAACTCCTCGGCTTGGGTCCACGCATGTCGAATTCGTCCTTCTTTGGTTTCTTTCTCGACTTCCACATCTTTTCCTTTGTTTCTTTTTGCTACCGACTTCTTACGACCGCGGTTAGGCTTCGACGTCGGGGTTGGAAGCGGTTCCTCTTCTTCTTCTTCGGTTTCGTCAACTAGGTGGTGAGATTGTTGCTCGAAATGTGGTTGGGAAGTGGTGAATTGGTTTGATTGTTGTTGTTTGTTCATTTGCATTTGCATTTTAAATTGGTGAAACAACATTTGTTCTTCTTGATTAGAATATTGAGGTTGAAAATTTGGATAGTAAGGCATTTGGGTGAATGAAGGTTGAGTGAAACCGCCCGGATTCGAAGACGACCCCGGAATTTGGTTGGTTGGGTCGGTAAGCATACCGAAAATCCAATTCGGGTTGGGATTCATTTTTTTGAGTGAAAGATGAGAGAATTGGTATAGAAATTATGTGTGAAGTTATAAAATATAAAGGGGGTATTTATAAGATTTTTAAAGGGGTAAAAATAGGGTTTTTGGAGTATTTTTTTCAAATATCCGCTCCCCCAACGGCTATTTTTCAAAAAAAAAAAAAAATATTTTCGATCGCGTGGGCTGTTAGCCACGACGCGAGAGTGCTTGGCGCGAACCACAGAGTGGTGCGCCATGGCTCAATCTTGCGCCATGGCTTGGCACGAAGCCATAACACCACCACTCCCTCCCCTCTAAGGAGTATGGTGACAAACCATAGCTCTTCATTTGGGCCTCACAGGCTGCTACATCAACATCTCTCACTCAAAAATACCCCTATACTCATAACACACCTCTATCTCTTCATTTGGGTCCCACCATCCACAATTTTATTTTATTTTTTATTTTTTTAACACAAACATAATTCATTTCATTTAAATTAAATATACAAAATACATTACAATAAAAATAAAACATTGCGAAATTTAAAAACTAATGCGAAAATTTATAAAAAATACATCAAATTATAAATAAACTAATCTTCATGTTGATGTTGTAGAAGTTGTTGCTAAAGATGCTCAATGACATTACGTTGAAGCTTTGCGTGTGTTTGTTTATCACGTAGTTCTTTGGATTTTCTTCTTTGCAATTCGCATCGCTCGACCCATGTCCTTAATATATTTGCTTGCGGGCAAATATAATTTTGCTGGTCAAACTCGGATAACGCAAACTTTTGATCTTTTAAAATCATGTTATGCAATATAATGCAAGTGTACATGATTCTGCGTAGCTTGTTGACGGTCCAAGCACGCGCCGGTTGACATATAATATGCCAATGTCCTTGAAGGACCCCAAAAGCTCTTTCAACGTCTTTTCGAACACTTTCTTGTTTCCGTTTAAATAACGCATTCTTCTCTGAATTTGCAGCCGTAAATGATTTAACAAAAGATGATCATTGTGGGTAAATGCCGTCGGCTAGATAATACCTTTTTTCGAATGTAACCCCGTTACATTCAAACGGAGCCACGGGGGCGATGCCATCAAGAAGGTCGTCAAATAACGGAGAATTATTCAAAACGGTTAAATCGTTATTTGCACCCGCTACCCTAAAAAAAGCATGACAAATCTACAAATTATATGAAGCAACAGCCTCAAGCATTATAGTTGGGTACTTTTTATCACCTTTTGCAAATTGCCCATGCCATCCTTTTAAGCAATTTCTCCATTCCCAGTGCATACAATCAATGCTTCCAAGAATTCCCAGAAAACCATAAATATTATTGTGTGTGGTGTATAAGTTTTGAATGTCATTGAAGTCAGGTTTTTCGTAAATGCTCGGGCATAAAAAAGTTCGATAACGCACATAGTAAAAAATTCTAGACAATCGCGTGCGCAATGGTTGCCCATTTGTAAATACTCGTCTAATGAATCAGGTGTTACGCCGGCTGCCAATTGGCGTATGGTGCATGTGCATTTCATAATAACACTAAAACCAGGTAGACCCGTAGCATCGGGTCAGACCCTAAAGAAATCAAAATGCGGAGGAAGAGGATGGTGAGTCTGAATGTAATTTTCAATACCTGAGATTATTTCTAAAAATAGTTCACGGCTCATACGATACCGTTTTCGAAAATAATACAACGGATATTTTGGGTTAGGACCAAAATAGTCCGCTTTTAAACGTTCTTCAGCTTCTATACGTTCCCGGTAGATATAGTTTCGGTGGCGCACCTATTCTGCTTCTTCTAGCTCTGCCTGAACTTGTTTCATTATCATCTCAATATCATCGAAATCATCAACATCGGACAAATCACCACCACTTGAGTCACTCATCATGTTTATTGATTTTAAGATATAGTGTTTTGAAAGAGTAGTTGTGTAAAATTTGATAAAATGATGTAGTATGTATAGTGTAAAAGTGGGTATAAATTAAAAAATATATAAAATTAAAAAATGCAACGGATATATTTTTGAAACTAACACAACGGATATATTCACTTTGTCTTATTTGACTTGTGTGGTTGTGAGATACTGAATTTGGGAGGTGGCGAACAGCTTTGGTGTGGTGGCGAGCACCATGACGAAGCCACGTAGGCTGTGACGAAGCTCGCTCGTTACCACACTCCTTACTCTAATTATCTTCAATCTCACATATTTTCACTTTTGTTTACTATGAAAAAGATAAGTTTTTCACAAATACCAATAAATGAAATGTTATCTTGGAGGTGAGATCCATAAAGAACATGGTTATCTTAAAGAACAAATGGGTGAATCCTAACCACTAATTTTTTTCATCATAATAAAAAAACCCATTTTCCCACCTTTTTCTTAAAACTCAAATATCTAGCAAATGATAAATCGTTAAACGAACAAAAATACACCTTTTTTTTTCAATCACGTCTGAAAAAATCACATGAAATCACATGTATTTTTTCAGACGTGATTGAAAAAAATGGGGAAAAAAGATCGTCGAAAGTATCGCGACGAGTATTTTTTTTATCTTTTTATAAAGGGGCACTTCTATATACTTTCGACGACTTTTTTTTCGAATTTTTTTTTCAGTAACGTCTGAAAAAATCACATGTGATTTAATGAAATCACATGTGATTTGTATCACAAATCACATGCGATTTTTTCAGACGTGATTGAAAAAAAATCGGGAAAAAAGTTCGTCGAAAGTATCGCGACGAGTATTTTTTTATCTTTCTATAGAGTGCACTTCTATATACTTTCGACGAACTCTTTTTTCGAATTTTTTTTTCAATCACGTCTGAAAAAATCACATGTGATTTGTATCACAATCACATGTGATTTTATGAAATCACATGTGATTTTTTCAGACGTGACTGAAAAAAGAAATCGAAAAAAAGTTCGTCGAAAGTATATAGAAGTGCCCCTCTATAGAAAGATGATTTAATTCTCGTCGCGATAGTATATTTCGTTTTGCGTAACTATTAACGGTTTGTGAGATATTTAATTTTTAAAAAATAGGATGAAAGTGGGTTTTTTAATTAAATTAAAATAAAAATTAATATAAACCATTAGATGAAAATAAAATGGATGGGCGAGATGAAACAGTTTTTTTTTTTTTTGACCATGTTCCTTATGGAACTTTTCTCTATACTCGTATTCTTCATTTTACTTTTTCTACTAGTGATATGTGACGATCATTAGTGGTGAAATTTTATAGGTTTTACTAAAAGCAACCTTTAAAATTATTGTTAACAATTTAGTCACCGAATTTATGTTTTAACATTACATAATGTTCAAACAAAATAAACAAAATCGTTAATAAGTTGCTAGAGAATATCTCAAATACAAATATAATACACTTTACTTGTTGGCTATTGTTAGTACAAAAAGTGTGACGGGGTCTGAGTTGGGCTTAGATCGCTTGTTGGGCTGAACCTCCAAGCTCTCTTCGAATTCGATCTTGTACTAAATAAAGTGATTGAGATGATTTCCTGCACAAGGGAAAGTAAACCGTTAGTCTTACCGTGAGGACGGACCCCACGATTAGACTCCGGCGTGAGAGTAAGTATTCATATTGTCAGAGAATATGTATGTGTTAAAAGGTGTCAGAGATTATGTACCTTGTGGTGTGTCAGAGGACTCCTATTTATAGGGGAGCCTAGTACTAGGTTTTCCTAGTATTTCGCTTGTAGATGTTAGTGACCGGAGTGGGACCCTTGTCGGGCAAGGTTCCGTTACTATCATGTCCGAGGACGCGAATTACCTTCCGTAAGTGGCCCGCGTCTGTCTTGTAATATCTGGACCGTAGCCAATATGACACTAGGCTTAGTTTTGGTCCGCTTACTTGTTTAGTTGGGCCCAGAACCCATTGTGATAATACGACCCAGACCCAAAGGCCTGGTATGCCTATTATACGTCATCAAGTCCCCCAGTCTAGTAAGTTCACTATCTGTAGTATTTTAATGAGTATGGTGTAGCTTGCTAGACTTTGGTAGTTCCGCAAGGTTTTGTACTTCCGTAACTAGTGGCTTCTCCGTGACTTTTCGTTAATCGGTTAGGTAGGGTTTGGGTGACGTGTACTCACCCTAACCTTTCGTTTTCTAGTTGACATGACTTGGTGTCAGTTATCCAACTGTCATCACATCTATCTTCTTTTAATCATTACCATTAGTTTAATTAGTGGTTTACACGTGTCTTGATCTGGCGACGTTGTGCATTTACTATGGCAATTGTATAAATACCCCTTGAATTTTTACTATTTCCTTTTTCTTCTTCTTCCACTATTATCGCCATTGTTGAAATCTTTCAAGCTCGTCATTATCTTTTCCACACTCGTATATGTTTGAAGATTCTCTTAGGCTTTCCAGGTTAGGTTTTATCTTCCTCTTTTCAACGATGGGTTCTATTGGTAGTTTGAAATCTGTCTTGACCCAATCTGCTTTAGATGATTTATGTGAGAAATATTATATTACTGATGTTGTTCACCCTGAGCTTCCTGGTCCTAATTTCTAGGATTCGTAGGAGTCCCACTGGTAAAATCGGTGTTTATACCAGATTTTTTGATTATGTCAACTATCGGATCCCTCTTTTATAATTTCTCGCTGATATACTCGAATATTTTCAAATCCATTTGTCCTAGTTATCAGTTATTGCGGCTGCTAAAGTTTCTCACTTCGAGATCTTGTGTCGCGTCTATGGTTTTGTTCCCACCGTGGGTAACTTCCGTAGGTTTTATGTGAACTCGCATAGTAAAGGTTGGATGTCTTTTAGTAAGCGTTCTGATCATGCCGCAGTTTTCTATACCAAACCCTTGGATTCGTTAAAAAAATGGAATGATCGCTTTTTCTGGGTTGATGCCTCTGTTTTCCCTCTTACCGTTCCATGGCATAGTGCTAAATCGTTGAGGAAGGATTCGCCTCCCGCACCTGACGAGTTTAGTGCGGAGGCGTGCGACTTTCTTGCGGACAACCCTGCTCCGTTCAAGAAGTTTCCGAAGGTTTTCCTATGCCTCGTTGGCATAAGTCGTTACTATACCTTGGACGAGAACTCTTACCCGACCTTTTGGGATGATGAGGATGGGGGTGGGTGTCTTTTTCTTGCATATTTTGATTTGCTTTCTTGTTTTCGTGCCTGACTTGTTTTTATTAGGTGCAGAAATGGATTTGTTTGCATTCATTCACCATGCGGATCCCACCAAAGTGAAGATAGGAGAGAGGGAGATTATGGAAGGAGATATTCCATTGTTAGAGCTGACTAAGGATCGCGTTGTTCCGCTGGCTGGTGTGTATGACCAAGGAGATGTTGCTGCTCCGGGTGTTGGTAGTGGCGATGATGATGCTAATGAGGGGGGGGGGGGGTAATGCTGCAGCCACGGAACATACTGTGCATAATGGTCATGTCGTCTATTTTGGGGGGATTGAGATTCTGGAAGACGACGAAGCTCAAGCCCTTGTTGCTGATAAGCCTAAGAAGTTGAAGAAAAGAAAAACTGCTGATGGTGTTGGTGGTTTTGGTCTTCCCCCCAAGAAGTTAAGGGAAGATCACGGTACTTCTGGGGATGCCAGTGCTACTACTGCCGGAAAGTCCCTTACGGTTCTGCAAGATCTTCTTGATAAAAGTATATTGGCTACGGGGGTTGGTGCCACAACTGCGGCCACCATACCCCTTGTCACTTCTTCCGTTGCCCCCATACCAGAGCATGAGGGTGGTGAGTATGTTGATTTTGTTTCCGCGGCCAATGTTCGGACCAGACGCCTAGCTGAGAGGTTCGTAATTTCCTCAGATACTCATGATTCTAATGCAAATGTTGCAGATGATGAAGTTTCTTCATTTGTCAGGTCTATTGTCCCAAGCTCTAGTATTCCGATCCCTGCTATACTTACCACAACTGTTGCTACTACTGTGGTAACGGGTACTTCTATTCCTCGACCCAGGGATGTCAATGAGGCTACGCATGCTAGTATTTTTGCAGATTCTACTTCTGCTGGTAATGTAGATCCGGATGCTGCGGGACCTTCTCAACCATCTGGAAATGATATCTCTTCTGAGAGTTTTTACGTTTCTCTTGACATGGACTCCGAGGCATTGCATCAATCATATGTTCCTAAATGGGATGTTCTAAATGATTCTCTTCTAGACGATTCTAACGTATGCCGCAGTGTGGTCGACCAAGTTGCCCCTCCTGTCTTTTTCTCACAGCTGCGTGTGATGAAATATGATCAATTATTCAGTGACTTTAATGTTGGGGCTGCTCGCCAAACATGCCTTAGTACGGAAGTAAGGATGCGTCTGGAACACCTTCTTATGGGGAAGAAGAGGTTGGAAGGTAAGTGCGGTACGCAGGAGAAGTTGTTAAAGGAGAGAGATTTAGAGATAGCTGATTTGAAAGCTCGCTTATCTTTGAAAGTGGCTGAAGAAGCTGCTCGGGCTTGCGAACTGGGAAGTTTGAAAAAACAGAGTGTTGCTCTTGAATCCACAGCCGCTGCCAAAGATGCCAAGATTGCCAAGCTATCTCAGGATTTATCGCAATTGCAGCTGTCTTGCGATGATTTGAGCATAAAATCTTCTACCTCGAGTGCGAGAAAGATAAACTTATTGGTCAGGTACTTACCCTTCGTATTTTTTGTCTTTGTCATACTTTTGATTTGTGGGATAATCATATTTGATTTTGCAGGTGTCTTCGCTGGAGGTTATATGTTATGAGCTTCGTGGAGAAGTGTCTGGTTACCAGTTGTTTAAGGAGCGGATTGAAGAGATGCAGGACGCACAAGTGAAAGTTCTTAGCGATCGTGTTGCAAGTATGGATTCTAACTTGATGGCGCTGGTTCTTCACATGGATGAGGAGTTTTTCCCTCGTTTCCTGACAACCTTGGCCGGGCGTAGATGGATTCTTAGCCGCGGCGCTAGACTTTTGGTTGTAAAGTGCCTGCATTCTCCTGAGTACATGACTGCTCTAGGTGGGGCCATAGGCCATGCGATTAAGAAGGGTAAGCAGGATGGACTTGCCACTGGCATTGATCATGGTCAGGCAGGAAGGGTTCTTGCCGATGTTGCCACCTACGATCCTTCCGCGGAGGCCAATTATCTTGCTGCCATCAATGACCTTCATTCTGTGGACTTTTCTCTTCTTGCTCAACTGGAGTCTCAAAAAGACGCGAGCATCATTGATATCATGGACCTTCTTCATTTGGAAGGTTCTGCTGCTGAGACTCCGGAAGACCTCCTATTATAGCCCTCGCCTGAACAACTGATGGTTCCCATTCATCGGCTAGAGGATCAGGTGGTCATTAGAGAGATCTCCCTATCTGACTCCTTGGAAGTGGCTCACAACCACGTTCAAAGACTTAAAGGAGATGATACAGCTTGCCGTTTGTCTCTTACGGACGCCATGGTCCCTTTTGTTGAGCCTTTGTCCATTAGAAGTTTGACTGGTGAAGTGAGTACTTCTGAGGTTCCAGCTGTCACCACTGCCCTACCCACTGCTTCTAGTCAGACCAATATCTTTCTTCCGGGACCCTCTTTTGATGTACCACCTTCTCCTAGGATTGTTTCTGAATAAGAGATACAGGATGTCACACCAGAACACGCTCCAGTTTCTTAGACTTTTTATCGCGGTCGTATGTGACCTTTTTATGGTGGTTGTTTGTATGCCGGTATTTTTGAATTACATTCTTGTATTACTGTTGTGTAACACTTAACAATTGTATGTTTTGCTAACATGTTTCAGTTGCTATCTTTTGATATCACTTTTGTATGCTCGTGATGATAGTCTTAGTAAAATGTTTGTGGGTCATTTTCCCAGTACTGGGCTTGCAATACCTCTTATGTACTTGAGTCGATTGTTAGGTTACTCATCCTTTTATTATACGGAATAATGTTTGTATGGGATCATGTCCCTTTGCGTGCGCGTCTTACCAATTCGTGTAATATTCAGGTAACTTTGCAAAGTAAAGAGTAAATCAAAATTTAAAGTAAAGGGTTAATACACAAAAATATTACTAAAGTTTGCCCAAATGTTCACCTAAGTTACTAAAGTTTTTTTGGTTACAAAAAGGTTACTCAAGTATACAGGTGAATTTTTTATAGGGTAAATAAGCCAAATAATAAGCCTCTTTGTAAAGGTTCAGTAACCCAAAAAATAAATACGTATAATTGAGTAACCTCTTTGTAACTGTTTTAAGGGTTCAATAACCCAAATGTTAAATCCGTATACTTGAGTAACCTATTTGTAACGAAAAAAACTTAGTAACTTAGGTGAACATTTTGGCAAATTTTAGTAACATATTTGTGTATTAACCCTAAAGTAAAATGTGTGAAGGTAGTCAGTCTTTACTTTTTTATTCATTAAAACTTAAGGAAATTACAATAAGCAAACAAATTCAGATAGTGCCCCCTCCGCTGCTTATGTTGTGTGGGAGATGTGCTTACATTTCATGCACATAGCATTTCTTAAGGTTGCGGACATGGAGGACATTCCTGTTGCGGTCTCTGAGCTTGTACGCTCCTTTTCCTAAAGCTTCCGTGACTTCATATGGTCCTTCCCGCTTAGGTCTGAGCTTGCCTCCTTCTTCCGCATGGCTTGCTTCATTGTTTCGGTAGACAAGGTCTCCTGGACCGAAGCTTGTGTTACGAACCCTGGCATTATAGTATTTTTCCATTTTGGCTTTGCTTTTTGCTTCTTGGATTGCTGCCTGTTCTCTTTTTTTCCAGAAGGCCTAAGTTGATTTTCAAAGCTTCATCATTTTTTATCATGTCAACCTCCGCAGTTCTCAAAGTTGGCATGCCAATCTCTATGGGAATCACTGCTTCTGTTCCATATGTGAGTGAGAACAGTGTTTCTCCATTGTTGGACTTGATCATAGTACGGTGTGCCCATAGGACATGTGAAATTTCCTCCAGCCAATTTTTGCTTCTTTCGTCCAACCTTGCCTTGATTCCTTCACCTAAACTCCTGTTTGCCCTTTCCACCAAGCCATTGGTGGATGCTTAACGGAAGCAAAGCATTGGTGAATGCATAGCTTTTCGCACCGATCTTTGAATGGGTTTTCCCTGAACTGCTTTCTGTTGTCGGATATTATTTCCCTTGGCAAACCGAATCTGTAAACTATGTTATCCCACACAAACTTCTTGATCTGGGCTCCCTGTCACACCCCCAAATAGGGTCCCGTCCGATTAAGCGTCCGGGGGAGTGACGTCACTGAATATCTCAAGTACAAAGCATAAAGAACGACCTCTAATGGTACGTTTTGAAAATAAACACCGTTGCATAAATTTAAAATATTAATAAGTTTACATAGATCAAATTTAAAAGATTCAAGAATTAAAATGCGGAAGCTTAAATAAGTTCAACAACGGTATTTAAAGACATAGATAAATTTCTAGTAAACCGGTCCGGGCAAATAGACTTCACATAAGTCAAGCAACGACAACCATGCTAAGCACTTGAGAAAAACATGCTTAAAACGTCAACATAAAGTTGATGAATTCATAGGTTTAGTTCAAACATAATTAATGTGGACCACAAGATTATTAAAACGTATGTGACAGTTATAGGAGATACAACTTCACATAAAGAGGCATTTACGTTGCACTAAGCTCATGACACCGAAGCTAATATTGAAATATAGTATGTATACTGCTTTATAAGGCTTGCCCTTCAGGTGTCTGACCAAAGACCACCTAACTAGTTTCGACATGACATATATCCGTTAGTTCTTGGCAAACTCGAACTAGTAAGTGCTTCTTACCCGGATAGGGATAATTAGTCCCAATAGATCTATTTATTCACTCGCACTTACTTAACTAGCCAGTCGGTTAAATGTGATTAACATTTCATGATAATTCGGGCAATAGTGGTCTAATCGCTACTTAGGCAACACGTAAACGGGGAATTTCTCACATATAGTACTTGTGTCCAGTTTTAAAAGCAAGCAATGTTTCTCACCCCAAGTTATAAAACAATTATTCAAAACGAGTAAAGAGTGGGGCTATGAACTCACCTTGATTGGTGAATTGAAGTTGTGATTAGTCTAGAAATAAAATCACTTGGTAACGAACGACGGTTCGTAAAGACAACCTATGAAATGAATGTTTGGTTTAATATCGGAGTAGTGTAGAATTGCGGATAATGCATAACTATATACTAGTGTACTTTTGTTAATATATTTCCAAAAATTAACGTTTGTGATCGTATAGTAATTAAAATGTTTTCGTAAGTAAAACGAATAATAATATTATGTATATTAATTTTACATACATATAAATGTCTAAGTAAAAACATATATATTATATGTATGTTTTTGGGTTAATACATAAAAATGTTACTAAAGTTTATCCAAATGTCCACCTAAGTTACTAATTTTTTTTTGTTACAAAAAGGTTACTCAAGTTACTCAAGTATACAGGTGAATTTTTTTAAGGGTAAATAAGCCAAATAATAAGCCTCTTTGTAAACGTTCAGTAACCCAAAAAATAAATCGGTATAATTGAGTAACTTATTTGTAACTGTTTTAAAAGTTTAGTATCCCAAATGATAAACCCGTATACTTGAGTAACCTATTTGTAACGAAAAAAACTTTAGTAACTTAGGTGAACATTTTGACAAACTTTAGTAACATATTTGTGTATTAACCCTATATTATATATATATATATATATATATAATATATAATATAGAGTAGTAAAGAATTACGGATAATGCATAAATATATACTAGTGTACTTTTGTTAATATGTTTACAAAAATTAACGCTTATGATCGTATAATAGTTAAAATGTTTTCCTAAGTAAAATGGTAAATAATAGTATGTATATTAATATTATATACATATAAATGACTAAGTAAAAATGTATATTATATATATATATATATATTGTTCGGCACTTATTAAATTTCCGTGTATCTAGTTTATCATGTGCGTTTTCTAGTATTGTCTAAGTATAAATAGTTTATAAAAATTTCGGCATGACCCGTTCGTATTTACACGTTTTCCAAAGTCGTAGACTTTATTTAAAAACCATTTTTAAATCACTTTCAATCCACTTTTCATAATTACAAACTATACATCATCAAAACTCTTTTATAATTAGTCAAAAGACCATTCGGACCCTTATTGGGCTTTTAGACCCAATAAGCCTAATTTTTATTATTCGTAACGTCTAACGTTCAAAATAAGTCAAACGTATAGCGTCTAAGTCGTACACTATTAAATAAGTTATTCATGAACTTATTCAATAAGCTACATCGTAGCTTTATGCCTTGGTGTATTGTGTTTATGTTGGGCCTTGGCCCGTTAAGTCAAAAATGTAGCTTTACTTATCCTTATAGTCCGATAAGCAAAATGTTTAAATATTAAATACGAGACTTAATAATAAGCTATCAATAAGCTCACAATAAGCTAAGACAAAGACCCATTAAGCCAACCATGGGTCTTAAGTCACGGTTTGGGCTTGTGTGTTGGGCCAAAATCTTATAAGCTCACATGGACCCATTTATTAAGTTCGTTAAGCCAATAAGCATCGAACAAGTCCTCGGTTCATCAATAAGCTACAATAAGCTCTCGATAAGCCCAAGTAACATAATCCGGACCACTTAAGCTCAAGAATAAGCTCGTGGTGTTGGGCCTTTGATGTGGGACGCGGCTAAAAGCCCAAACAAACCATATTCGGGCTTATTTATTAAGCCGAATAAGCTCACTATTTGTCTTTTCAAAATAAGCTAGAAAAATAAGACGATAAATATAAGCCGAAACAAAATAAGCTAAACAAACACTTTTCCTTTCTTTTCTAGTTGGGCCGAACTAAACATAAGCCCATTAAGCTCAATAAAATCAAAATAAGCTTTCCCAAAAGCTTATTTACATAAGCCGAACATAATAAGCCATAAGCTAACATTTTTATTACACGAAAATAACCACGATCACAAAACTATACTTTCCTTATATTTTCTTTTATTATTTTCGAGCAATAGGTATAACCTTTTAAGGTTTCTGAAGTTTCAAAATCTTTATTTTTACGAGACAAGTTGTACAACTAGTATGTATGCATTAAGATGATCATAAAAGTATAAGTTTTAAAAAGATTAAGAGACTTACAAAAAGAAGTAGATTAGAAGGATGATCGGTGACTAGAAACAACCTAAACGTTGTTTATAATTAACCCGAATACAAAAAGTATTAACCACGAACAATATCTTCAAAGGTTTTTTATTAAGATTGGAAAATTTATGAATGTGTGTGTGTGTTTGAGGATTTTCGGACAAGAGAGAGCAAAGAAAGAAGGGAGAAAACTCAAAATTCGTATGTTTGAATAATGAAAATGAGAATGAGATATACATGTGATATATAAGAACAAAATTTCACACATCAAAAGTGTGTGTTATGTGTGTGTCGTTCGAACCAAGCCAAGGGACAAAGGGAGACCAATTTGATCTACCAATGAGGTTCAAGGTGGACAAAAACTAGTCACATGTTGGCTCATGTGTGTCTTATTGATTCAAAATTCAAAAATGGAATCCCATGCATGCATGTGTACGTGTATTCGGTTAGCATAGAGCCAAGGAGGGGACCATTGTGGTCTCCACCATGTAAGAGTTAGTGAGTTTGAGATGAATTAATTTCCATGGTTCCTAACTTGCACATATTGATCAAATAAAACACGTAGCACGCGAACAACTAAAACGAGTAACTGTATCACGGAAAATTATGAAATTTTAGATATTGCCTTAAAATGCTAAAACGTGGACATTGCCAAAATACTAGAACGTTTGGTACCCCGGTAACGATCCTTGGATAATAACGGAACAACTTCCCGGTTAAACGTAAAAGTCAAACGAAACTTTAAAAATTTAAATTATCAAATGGAAACGGCTATATTATTGAACGGAAATTTGTGGGGTATGACATCCTTTCCCCGTTAGAAGAGCTTTGTCCTCAAAGCTTAAGACGTAGTATTAGACGTAGGTTCAAGATTTGCAAAAAGGTGCGGGTATTTTTTCTGCATTTGATCTTCACGCTCCTAGGTGAAATCAAAACCTCTCCTAGAGTTCCAGCGTACCTTAACAGTCGGAATACGGATCTGCTTTATACGTTTGACCTCACGGTCCACGATCTCAACGGGTTCTTTGATGAAGTGTAGTTTGTCGTCAACTTGGATTTCATCCAACGGTATAGCAAGAGGTTCATCAGACATGTGTTTCTTCAAATTTGAGACGTGAAACGTACTATGAACTTTACTCAACTGCTCT
>BQNB010158337.1:0-15043 GCA_026074375.1 Tanacetum coccineum
ACATTGTTTTTATGCTTGTAGTTACAACATTGCACTTTGTGCATCTCCACTCATCAGGTCCAATTTTGGACTTGTTTTCCATATCAGTGATAAATAATAAAAGAAACCGTATTAGATATACTAAAATGAAAAAAAAACATATTTCTCACTTGTTCATCCATCAGTATCATTTCCATGTTTTTGATTTGTGGTTGGTTATACAAAGCCTGCATCCAAGTACGGACAATACGTACACGCAAGGTGATGTTGTCTTTTATAGCAGTCAAATCACTGATAAACCAGACAATGAATGTGGCCATTTTATGATTTAAAAATGGAGAATGTGTTTTTGAAAGTTGATGTGGTATTCCAGAGATTGATTCCCCATTATATAGTTACAAAATCCCTAAAAAAACATTAAATTATAATTAGAATGATTTTGAATTGATTCAGCTACCATGTTTAACACAATTATAGTTGACAAACACATTTAAATCAAGATATTGTTTTTAGAAATAACAAAAGAAACAAACAATAATTACATGGGTGTCATGTCCCCATTTAAATCAGGCACAATATTTACAGAGTTATACAATTATTATCCCCAATTTCATATAGGGTTACAATATTTACAAATTTATACAACTATCCCCAATTTCATTTAGGGTTTTGATAGTTAATTCAACTTGATTTTTATTGATTTAATTAAAACTATGATACTGTAAACTATGATACCAAATCGGCAAAAACAACTTAAAAAAAGTTTTGGTATTTTTTATTGATTTAATTTAAACAAATGTCAAATTAACTAAGCATCATAGAATCGAAATTTTTAGTGATTTTTATTGATTTAATTTAAACTAATGTCAAATTAACTAAGCATCATAGAATCCAAATCGAAAAAATAAATAAATCAAGGAACAAAAAAACTTACCAAAGTTAAATCGGTGACAACATATGAATGAGTGGCTTTGACCCAAGAATTTTGTTGATTCTGTTTGAATGAAGGTGTAGAAATTTATTTCTGGAAATGGTTTTAAAGTTTTGTTTGATTGATAGAATAAGGGAGTTGATTGTGGCTTATTTTTAGGGGATGTTTTTTATGGGGCGATATTAAACACAAATTAATAGCAGTTTTGAATAGTATGTATTGGGTGTTGTACTTGACAAAAATATGTATAGCCTATCGGTTCAAACACGTGAGCGAATTTAATTGGTGTGCTTTAAAGGGTTGTTCTAAACTGTGTTTTATCAGAGTTTATAGATATAGATTATAAATTATAGATTGGGTTGTAAGGGTTTTAGTGCATAAAAGTATTATACACTTTGCTAATTAAGGTATCTTATTAAAGAAGCTTAAAAAGGTTGTACAAAACCTCATTTTATTAGTATATATATAGAAAATAGATATAGATTGACTTATGCCGTTCAAAAAAAGCTGTGCCACACAAAAACCCTATCTTTCTTTTTTCCTTTCACTGTCCTAATCAAGAACGAAAACCATCTCTCGCTTTTTGCAACGGAAGAAGGTATGGAAGAAGGTATGTTCTTTAGTAACTACTTTTTTCTACTTAATCATCAGTAAATTTTAGTTCAAAAAAGTTGATAAATAAAATAAAATAAAATATTATGTTGGAGTGATAAATGTATGTGTTAGTTTGCCGTTTTTATCAAATAGGCTTTGTGTGCTTGGCGTGTTAAGCGTTTTGTAGAGAGGATTTATCCATGTGATGTTTTGTCCTGGTTAGGGTTAAGAACTTGCTTATTGTTTGATCTTTATTATTTGACACTTCGCTTGGAATTTCGAAACTGATTAGGATAGATGTTTCGCTTGGAATCTTATGGTTTCCAATTGGAATTTAGTGTTTTTTATGTAGTGGTTCTTTTATTTTTATGATTACTTGTGTGTGTGTGTGTGTGTGTGTGTGTGTGTGTTTTGTGGTGATTCTAGTTTTAGGTTAAATGAGTCAGTTAAGTTTGAATGCGTTGGCTTGTTGAAGATGCTGAAAAGTAGATATGAGTTTTAGGATATGTCAAGGGTTTGTGGGTTTGGCGGGTTAGGCGTTGACAAGAATAGTTGATCCTGGTTAAGTAAGTTGATAAAGTATAAATTTGTAGATGGTTTAGACTGTTTGAGGAAATGGGAAGTGGATAGTCGACTGTTCATCTTAGGATATGCTGAGGCTTTGTGTGTTTTGTACGGTACTTTAGTGTGTTAAACCTTGAAACAAGGATTTAGTTGTGCGATGCTTAGTTTTGGTTTAGGGTAAAAGTTTAAAGCCTGGTTAACTTGTTATAATTTAATCTTGAATTCTAATAGCTCCCAGATTTGTATGTGTTGGTTGCTGAATTTTTATGGTTTCTGTGTTTTTTTTGGTGATTCTTCTTTGGTTAAGCTGGGTTAAATTAGTCAGTTACGATCGTAGATGGTTTAGACTGTTTTAATCTTAGGATATTTTGAGGCTTTGTGTGTTTTGCGAAGTGTTGTGGAGTGAGCATTGATTGGTGTGATGCTTAACCGAACCGTGTTTCATGTGACTATGGGCATGATGTCTTCTCGAGGCTCTACTGCTGAGTTTATGCGTCTATTGCAGATGTTATATAATTCAAGTTAAATATGACTCATATGACATACAAAATGTATTTGTAATATCCTACAGCTGACAAGAAATGTCATCAGTTGATCCATCAAAAGTCAAACTGTTGTACAAAAGATAAGTAGAATGTTGCATGAAGCAATATAATCACAAACATTTTTAAAATCTGTAAACATTGGTAATTTACAAACAGAAGCTGCAATTATCTGTTTTTATAAGCAAATCACATTTAAGTAATTGAGTTTTAAGTTGGAAGCATAAGCCATTAAGTGGCAAAATCCCCAACCAGCTGCAAGGTACAAGTAATTTTAAAAACAGGAAAATTGTGTTCTTAAGCATTCTTTAAAGCCCAAAAAAGGCAATAAAACGTGGTAATTTTGAATCTGTGTATGGAAAGAAAAAGAGAATATAGCTATAAAATAATAATCCTAAGGTAGGATGTTATTTTAAAAGCATAATCAAGTGCACTCGAATCTCCCTATTGCAGCCTTGAAACAGGGCCGCAACTATATGTGATGATCGGGAAAACTGAACAACCCACCCTTGACCTGATTAATCCGAACCTTAAATTTACCGGGCAGTTAATATGGGTTTGGCAGTGGGGTGGGTTATATTTGACATTTCTAGTTTACTCGACTGTAAACATTAATCTGATTTTTTGTTTAGAGACTCTAGTACATTTGATTATTCTTGGCTGTTGGCTGTATTGCTTCGTAGATTAGAAGTTAACTGTATGTTTTGGATGTAAAATGTTAGATTAACCTCAGATGAATCCTTTCAGACTAAAGAATCAAGTTCTCATTGTTGATTCTAGATCAACTTTAGTCTTGATATGCTATATATTTTTTTTTTATCCGGTCAATCAGTTAAACCATCTGCAAATCTGCAATAGCTTAATGATGAGTATAAGCTAGAAATTTATATTGAGCACCTCACTCTAACACATAAACTTTTTGGACTAATATAAGTTATAGTGCAATATATATTATGCGTCCTAATCAATAATTTGATAGAGCAACAACACAACACATTAGCTATTCCCGTGGATTGTTATACCATATAAACAGTTGCCTTAGTATATCTCGATTATGCAGTTGCTATAATCCTTACATAATCTCCATGTTACCATCAACGCTCGAGCTATCATCTAATATAATCCATACAAAGAGGCTCGTGAAGGAATTCAGACTCACAAGAAAAACCAACTTCTTGAAATTGTTAAGATAAAAAACCATAGGAACATAAATAATTTTCATAATGAGAGTGATCCCAACTTAAGAGGTATACTCTTTTTTAGTTTTTCAGTAAAAGGTTACGTTACTGGTAGTGGACGGTTTACACTAAACTTTTGAAATATCTTACTATTTGTTGGCGGTGGACTGCTAATTAGGCAGGATTGATACACTTGATCCTATTGAGAGGAAATCACGTTCTAAATGTGTCTTTGAAACGTTTTATGTAATAAAACCCGGGTATAGTGTTGCATGACGCGAGCCTTAAGCTGTGTCAATTACTTGACGTTGTGACTAACATCCCTTGGTTTCGTGGGGAAATTAGTACCTGTTATTTGCTCCGTTAATCAGGCGATTCAATAACAAAAATATACGGGTAAGATGTGTTTGTGTTAATTAATTGTATGCTATACATGATCCTTTATCCTCTGCGTTTTACTCGTGATTATTACATGTTAATATGGTTAAATTCCAACATCATTTGGGGATTTTTCTTAATCTTCTATTCAGTGTGTACACTGTCTTTATTTTACCAAAAAAAGAAAAATAATTTGTTCTAGTTATTTTTGTAACGTAGACGGTATTGAGAACTTGGGAGACCTAAAGTTTGAAGAAAGGGGTGACGAATATGAACGTTGGGATATTCATGGGCCAATTTATAGTATCAAATTCAATGTTAAGGGGAGTATATATGGGATACAGGCCGTGCTCCGATCTCCGAATACGTCCACCGAAAGCACACAACTTTACGGAACTACATGTAAGGATTGTGACAAAAGAGAGGTACATATAGTCACATTATTTTTTATCATATTATTAGATGTACTTGTTTATAATGAAGTTCTATTGCAGATCGTATTTTGGCCAGAGGAGAAAGTGACTCAGGTTCAGATTAGCTATCACCCCTGCAATTCATTAGCGTCTTTCACAATTATTACAGACAGGCAGGTCTTTGGCCCAATTGGAACACCTAGAACACCAAATACTCGTAAAGTTATCTATGATTTCAGCCCTGGAACTTTTGCAGGGCTGTTTGGGTGGACCTATGTTATGGATAAGAAGATTATGGGTATCATGTGCATTGGATTTTTGAAGCATACGAGAGAACTGATGTGGGAACATGGAAATTGTCTTGTTAGTAAAAATTGTCGTGTTAGTAAAAATTTTGGTAGCGTTGGCGAACCCATGAGATTGGGAGACAAGAAGTTGGATGCAAGTGGTAGGTACAAAGGTTGGGAAATTTCAATGCCGATCTATAGCATCAAGGTCTATGTTACAAAACACGCTATATGGGGGATACAGGCCCTGCATCCATCTTCCTTTTTGACGACCGTACGCACAGACCTTTATGGAGGTGCACCCCCGGATGCTGACCACAGAGAGGTACATTTTCACTTCTTTTTCTATCATATAAATAGGATACATAGTTCTATATAATGTTACTCCAGTTATGATTTTATTGCAGTTGGTATTTGGGCCAAATGAGAAGGTTTTGCAAGTCTCGATTGCTCATTATAAGAAGTCTAAAAATTTAGCAACTTTCACTATAAAGACAAACAAGCAGGTTTTCGGACCTATAGGAACCCTAACGGAAGAGGATTTCGAGACCGTTACCCGTGATTGCGAAGGAAGTTTTGCTGGGCTCTTCGGGTACACCTATGATCAAGGAAAGCAATTTATTGCCTCCATTGGACTTTTGAAGCAAGAAAAGGGATTTATGCTAGGATGTTCAACGTGTTTGTGTAGTCCGACATGAAGGTAAAAAATGGAAAGTGTGTCAATTTCAGTTTAGGTTTTTTTGATATGCTTTATTTTTGTATCACGGTTCTAAGGTACATATGACGGTGAGCTTGCTAGTTGTTTACTTCTTGTTATCTTGACTGGATGAAAAAAAACTTGTCCTTGTCCATTATTAATATTTAGAGATGAATCTTGAATGTTTTAGGCAATCTGGAAGAGTTTTGCATACTATATTAGAATTGAACTTTGAATCTAGTTTCGCATACTAATTATTATTCGTGATGCAATAGGTGTCTTATGTAATACGGGTAAGGATAATTTTCATGTTGCGATGTGTTGTCCTTACAATGAATTTTATACTCAAGCCATGGTTTTGTTCTGTTTAATTTGTTTCCCCTACATGATATTCTGTTTGGATTTTTTTAATTTTTACAAATTAGGTTTAGCTACATGACTCGAGAACAATGCATAAATACATGCATCTGGCAATTTTTGAACTGATTGTTTTTTGTATTATGAACAGGAAACAATGGCTGTGGAGATCACATAATTCTTTCTATCAACTCCATCTGCAGCCAAGAGCGAAACCTTCTTGGTCTTCTTCTCTCTTTGTCAGTTGAACAGTCCAAGGTCGTAAACCTCTAGAGTCTCGTAGATTGGCTGATTAACCGATGGATAATGTGATTCACATTACACCTTATGATTTTGATAATTCAATTAGGCGATTTTTCTGGATCTAAGAAGTATTTGATATCTCGAAATCCAGATCTAGTTATGAACTAGGAGTTATGGCATTCTGTTATATTAATCTTAACAAGTCTTTGTAATGTCGAAAGATCTTACCAAACACCTAGTCTGTGTTGGGACATGAAATACAAAAACTTGACATGACATGTTTGGATACATCTAGGCGAAAGACTTGCTGTTTATTGAAAATTGAGTAATGCTAGTTTAATGTGTCTTTGCAGCATCGAAGGTGGCATCTTGAGTATTTTAATTTTACCTTTACGGGCAAGCCACATGTTAGTCAGTTAGTGTATTACCTTTAATCATGCCTTTATTTCTTATTTCTTGCAAGAAGTGTAATTGTCTAGCTGTAAGTCATTGGTTTCTAGATCTTGGAGCTAGTAGATTTCAGTGAAAAAAGGATCTAGAAGATGTGTTTTTAAATCATGGAGCTTGTAGATTTGGATGGATGCTGTCTATTCCTGTAAGATTATTTCGGCTATTTGGAAAGTGATATTCGGCTACATGCTTTTAAGATTTCTAGTTTCTGTGCATCCATTTTAAGTTAAGCACGCTCAGTTCTTGTTTTCATTGTTATTACTTGCTGTTCTTATCACTAGAGATGAAAAGTGTGATTAACGAGGTTGTGAAATAATGCACGAACTCTGTCTATAGTCTACACTACTCTGCTAGTTATTATACCCCTGTACGCACGAGTTTTTTTTTTCTTGAATTATTAATTACATTGTTATCAATTGGTAAACAAACAACTTAAAGTGTGCTAAATGGTTTTACTTATTGAATTAAAATTTTCAAATCTTAGTAATTAACCTAGGTATCCTATGCTTTGATACAAATTGTGTTATTTTTCAATGTTTTGGTTTATCGCGGTTTGTTTAATTATATACATTTTTAAATAAAATATTCAAAAATCCATTTAAATTTTTGGTTTTAGCTAACCTCCCCACTCCATCTCTGTATTTGAAAATCATCACACACACATAAAAATCTAAATAACAACCCCAACACCCCCCTCTAAAACACAAACACCCAAACCACCCCACCCCACCCATCCCCCCCCCACCAACCCAACCCCCCCCCCCCCCCCCCCCCCCCCTCACTCACCCCCCTCCCCCTCCCCCCCCCCCCAACTACTTTCCCCACCTACCCCTCCCCCCATCCCACACCCACCCCTCACCCAACTCCTATATGATACATAGCACAAAAGCAAAAGCATTTATGCCTATTATATGTCTAAATAGTATTCTTTTCTGTATAAGTGTCTAGCACACATAGACACTAGTAGCACTTCTCTAGCACATATTTGTTCAACCAAAATTATTAGATTATTCATGGCTCACGTGTCATCTAATTAGCCAAACAGAGCAAAAGCAATCAGTCACAACACCAACAAACAAGCAATGATGACAATGCTAAGAGAAAGCAGAAGGATCGGCACAAGCAAGGCAAAAAGCAATGCCAATAATTGTACAAGTAGCAAAAGCATGGCAATCTAGGCCACATATGGTCTAGAGCATAATTATGCTATATAAGCACGAGCAAGCATGCTATAGCGTAATATCATTACGCATTGTTAGAGAAGCAATATGGCAGCAAAGCAAGCAAAGCAAATAAATTATAAGATGAGCAATATTTATCTCCTGAGCACACAAGCATACAAACTTACTAATTATAAGCGCAAAAAAGCAATTGATAAGAGCAATATATGGGGGGCCAAAATATAAAAGCACAATTCAGCACAATAAACGCACCAATCAGCCAAATAGCCAAAAGCAAAAATAAGGCAAAGCAAGCACCGCAAATATTAAATATGACATGACTCATAAGGCATATTAATTTATATACCCCAAAAAAACCAAGACAAACCACCCCAAACGGCATCCCCAAATAGCACATTAAGGCAGCAACGAACACATAAAACATGATCTGCATAAAACCAAGCAAAATAATAGCTATTAAAAGCAATAAAGCAATATTATAGCAAAGCAATTATAGTATAGAGCAAAGCAAGCAATATGAATACCCATAGCCAATTTATCAGGCAAGCAAATATAGCAAAGCAGCAATTAGAGAGCAAAAAGCCTGCAAGCAATAGCAATTATTGATGATAGCAAATACACAGCAATACTAACATAAAGCAATTTATAAGCATGCAAGCACATAATAAATAATGGCAAAAGCTTTCAGAAGTAAGAGCAATTAAGCCAGCAAAGCAAGCACAGCAGAGCAATATTGACTAAATGCAACATAAAGAGCAATATATTTTCGAAATTACCCCTTATATTAGCAAAGCAAAGCAGCAATGAGCTTAATTTGGAGCATTTTAATAACACAAAGGATATTAAAAAAATTAGTTTTATCTTAGATTTATGGGGACTTCTTTGTTTGGTTTTACTATTGGATTTAGCACACATGGCTTAATACAGTGGAGAAGCGCAATCAACACTTTATAATATATTTTTGGAGACTCATTTAGGTATCTAAATTTTATCTTTTTCGTTTAGAAAAGTGAAACTCTGTTGAGAGTTCTACGACCATACCAAAATATTTACTCCTTAAGTGAATAGATGTTAGAGGGGTTGTCGGGCTCCTGTGCTCGTGATCAGTGGCGGAGTGATCATGGCGTTGTGTGTTGTGAATCTGTGGGGGGATAATAATTGGTAGGGTGGTGGTATGTGATGGGCATGAAGAGCAGATGGGGATGGGGGGCGCCGGGGGGGGGAATGAGTTGGGGGAGGGGTGGGGGTGTGGGGGTGGTTGTGCTGGGATTTAGAAGGGGTTGAGGTGTGGGGTTTGGTGTGGGGTGGGGGGGTTAGGGGTTTGTTATACAGGGGGAGTTGGTGGGGGTTGTTGGGGGGTGATTGCAGGGGGGGTTGTTGGGTGGTGATGCGTTTTAAAGTTTTTTTGGTGGGGGGTGGTGGTTTTAAAGAGAGGTTCTTGGGGTGGTGGTGGGGGTGGTGGGGGGGCGGGTGGAGGCATTTGGGGGGGGATTGGGGGTGTGATTAGTGGGGCCGGGGCCTGGGTGTGGGGGGGGTTGGGGTTGTTAGGGGTTTTCGGGCCAAGGGGATGGAGTGGTGGTGGGAGGTTGGGGTGGTGTGGGGTATAGGCTGGTGCGTGGGGTGGGTTGGTGAATGGGGCGGTTGAAGAGGAATGTTTTTCTAAATTCTGATTTTGACCACATTGTGGTTGTTTGCTTTATGGATTTTATGTAATGATTATCACACAGATTACATCTTACGACTTAATTGCATCATGTAAGCGTTCTTCATTTGTCTTTACAGAGGCTTTGTGTGAGGGTTTTTTTTTTGTGTTATGTTGATCTCACTAGTGTCTGTTTTGGTGGGCTTTTGCCTGTTTGGGTTGATCAGGGGGTGGGGGGGAGGTGTGTGTGCATTGGTAAGAGGTCGGCATGTTGGGCGATGTTTTTTGGTTTTAAAGATCTTAAAAAAGAAAAAGATGTAAATATTAACAACCAAACATAAAGTTGATTTGGTGATTTATTGTTTTTATTTTTGTTGTTTTTGTTTTTTGATGATTACATGTTTGAGGGTTTTCTTTACTTTGCATATGTTTGGGACCAAGATAATTTGAAACAAGGTCCAAGCCGAAGAGAGGTTAAGTAAGAGTATTATCATTTTAAAATTGAGAGTTCGTGGAGTTGTGTTATGAAGAGTTTTCTAATGTGTGGGTGAGTAGAGGGTGTGAGATTAGTTGTAGGAGGTGGGGTTTGTCTTTTGCAGGGATGTGGACCTTGAGGGACGTTCAGACTTCAGATCAGTTCGTTTGTTGTACTGGAATGCATCTGAGCGGGGGGGGGCTGAGAAAGAAGGAAAAAAACGATAGGGGGAACCGGCCTGAGAAAAAAGGAAAAAAAAAAAAAGTAAAAAAAAAAAAAGGAAAAAACGGAAAAAAAAAAAAAAAAAAAAAAGAAAAAAAAAAAAGGAAAATCAAAAAAAAAAAAAAAAAAGGGAAAAAAAATAAAAAAGGAAATAGTAAAGAAAAAGAAAGGAAAAGGAAAAAATAAAAAAAAATATAAAAATGTTTACCATTCTTCCAAAATATATTTAAACCTTCAAAACCAGGATCATATTAAAATAACCAATACATAAACAACAACACTAATTACCTATATAAGAGAAAATTTATATTATTATTCGTTTTTATATCAGCTTTTTTATTAAATATTTATTTTAATTAGAGTTCGTTCAAAAATTTTCTTATTATTTATATTTTTTTGGATACAAATTTATTTTGGATTTTTTTATATTTTGAATTTTTTTTTGTTTTTTATTTGGGTATAAGTTTTTTTTTGGGAGTGAGTAAGGTTTAATTAGTGTGGGGTATTATTTTTTTTCACTGAGTATGTTGTATTTTTTTTGATTGGTGTAATAATTGGTTTATGTTTTTGGGTGGATTGTTGTATATTTTTCATTTATATTTTAATAGGCGTTGTTTTCTATTACAGTTGTGGGCGAATGGGTTGTTTTTGTTTATGTTTTTTTTTTTTTATGTTTTTTTTGTTCTTTTTTTTACTTTGGGTTTTTTTTTTTTTATTTTTTTTTTTTTGTTTTTTTTCTTTTTTTTTTTTTTTTTTTTTTTGTTTTATTTTTTTTGGGGGGTGGAAACAGGTTGGCTAACAGTTACCGTAGGGAAAACAAATTTTTGAAGAGCTGATTATATATTTTTGCACCATTGTATTGTTTTGTGTTGTTTGCTGATGATCATATGCATCTTGGAATGGCAGACACATTGGTGGCTTTATATTTTGGTGGTGGATGGAACAATTTCACTGGATTGAATAGCTACATGTTTCCGGGATAATAGGCATGCTTGTAGTTGATCGTGTGTGTTTTTTTTGAGATGATTTTGAATAGTACATGAAATAAACTGAAGTAAAAAGAATAAATAATACAGATTATGGCTATAAATCTAAATATCATTAAGCCACTACGGAACAATCATTATCAGAAGCGGTTACCCATGACAGCAGGTACACATTGATCGTATTAGATACAAATATCATATCATGATTTTATACTTTTTGTTGTTGTAACATACTATGTATGTCTCTAATTTGCTCTAAAAACACAACTACTATTAAAAGTTAACATGTGAAACCTAATTGATTACAAAGTACTAGCAATTCCTAAAAGCATGCAACTAACCAAGAAGTTATGAAAAAAATTAAAAACTTCACAAATATTAAATTTTAGACAATAGTCGCTTAACTATTTAGACACCAAAATATCTACAGTACTTCTTTTGTTGTGCCTCATTTGTGAGCTTATCAATTGCTATTAACGACTTTGATGCTGACTAGCTTTAACCTATTGTTTGATTATCAGTTATTATTAATGACCTTGATTCTAATAACCCGAGTAATATCTGAGCGCTGGTCAACCCGTGCGTTCTTCTTTCTCTCATCCGAACCTAATGAAAAAACGCATTCCCACGAATCTTCAGATATGTGGAAAGAAGTTCATTAAGATAAGGGAATTACATCCAATAAGATTCAGGTTTGTAATGCTTGCGTGTGTTTGCTGATGTTTGCGTCATTGTTTTAATAATGTCGTGACGATGGTAGGTTCTGACTCCCGTTTCTACGGATATGCTTGGCCGCATATTTGACGGTTTTGGGAATCTCTCAATTCGGTCAAAGGCTTATCAAGGTACGTGGTTCTAAAGTTCCATATTTAAGTTTGCATTCAAGTTTTTTTTGTCTTTGTCAGTTTTGCTCTTTTTACCTCAAATTTGATCAAATAGTTAAACTGGTCATATATGCATACATCGGCTCACATTTGTGAAAACAAGTCTTGGAAATATGACGGAATATTTTTTGTTGATTTATTTATGCTTCATTGTCTAATAATTTACTTTAGCAGTAATAAAAAACCATAATTTTGTGGTTTTACCATCTATTATCTGACATGAACAATGTTTTACGCAGTTTAATAGCCGACTTATCTAGAGATTCATTGGGTCTCTTTATTGATGCCCCCGAGATGCCAAGAGATGCAGAATCTAATTATGTGAGCAGAAACTTGCGCCGAATATGTAGCCACAAGTGTTTTTGTATTTCTGTTTTGGCATTCGCTATAATTGATTGTAGAAATTTAGCATGGTACAGCTGTTCTCATTCTTCTTTTGTGCATACATGCTTTTTATTTTGGATGTCAATTAGCATTCTCCGTATTTTAAATATACACACTAAAGACCGCTGCAACGAAAACGGAAAACCTCACGCTCCGCAGCGGAGTGCGGGTTAAAAACCTTGTTTATTAAAAAAAGTATGTAGGTAATATTTGTTTTATCAAATAAATGCACGCTGAGTATGTATTGCTTAGTTTTATCACGTTACACAATAAAGCATTTTGATTGTTAATAATAGTCAAAACTAAACTCAATGGGTTTGTATTTTAGTGGTACATGTTCATGTCCTCTTAGGGCTGTAAACGAACTGAACGTTCAGCGAATCGTTCGACTAAAAACTCGTTTATGTTCGTTTATTTAATAAATGAACGAACACGAACAAGATTTTTCGTCCGTTTAGTTAAATAAACGAACGCGAACAAACCCTTCATTCGTGAACGTCTGATTATGTCCGTACGATTACGTTCATTTATTTTGTTTGTTTATGTTCGATTATTTTCTTTTGATTAACATCCTAAATGTTACAAAAATTAATAAATTATATATCAAGTTTTTTAAGGTCCCTAACAATAATTATTAATATAATACTCAAGTATTTATTAATTTTCTTATGTAAGCACATACTATGCATAATGATGATGCTAGTATAGTAATATGACTATATTTTAAAATCAGCTAGGATGGAAATGATGTTATTTTTAAGACCATATATTAGGATAATGATTATATATAAGATGATCATATGGATCGTTTAAAGTAACAATTTTAGTTACGCGCTCGTTTATGTCCGTTTACGTTTATATATGATCGTTTACGTTCATTTATGTCCGTTTATGCTCATTTATATTCGTTTACGTTCGTTTAACCTATTAATGAACGAACATAAACGAACATGAACATGTTCAAATCTAAATAAATGAACATGAACAACAATTTTGGTTCGATTACGCGTTCGTGTTCGTTTATTTGTTCGGCTAAAATTAAATAAACGAACATGAACATACCTCCGTTCGTGTTCGTGCGGTTCGTTTACAGCCCTATGTCCTCTTAATATGTAAGAGATAAGCTTGTAGTGTATATATTGTGAGATAATCTTTTATATATTGAAAAAAACGTCAAGTAAGGGATTCGTATTTCAAAAAAATCAAATCATACCTTATTTAGTAATTTTTTTTTAATTTAGATTTTTTTTTAAATATATTTTATTAAAAATCTTAAATATTGTTTTATTTGACTAAAATTTTATAAAAATTCGTTTTTATGTAGTTTTTAAATAAAAAGAGTAAACTGCACCGTTCGTCCTTGTGGTTTGCATTGACCGCAGCCTATCGTCCTTTGACCGAAAAAATGCACCGTCCGTCCTTAAGTGGGAAACGTTTTGTGTCGTTGGTCCCTCCCTTTAACGACCGACACTAACGCTCATTGACTCATCTCAAACTTTTAAGTTTACACATTAAGGCCCTGGTCATTACACCCTTATGACTCACCACTACAAACAAAACATTTTAATATTGATACTATATATATGATCCAACCAACACCAGTAGACCACCCATCTTTCTTCTTTATAGTAGACCACCCATCTTTCTTAAGATATATAAGTTATATATCATGTGAAATTACTATATATGTGAAAATCAGTTATCTAGAATGAATGGCAGGTGGTGGCGGGCGGATTTAGACAGGGTGTGGATGTATGACAATTGTTGTCGTGGCCAACGAACCACGACATTTCACCATCACAACTACCATCGTAGCCCACTTTTAAGAAAGCTCTTATCAAAAATGAACGATGAAGAAAGAAATACTCAGATATATAAATTGTGTTTATTGTAAAGAAGTGGGTATGGCGTCGTTCTAAAAAATGTAGGTATGGTAAATGACTAAATGTGAAAACATTTTTGGACTTTGAACGTGATGGTGGTTATGTTTTGAAGATACGGGGTTGAACTTTGAAGATAAGATAAGAGTGTGTGTGTGAAAGAGAGAGGTAGCTGGGTTTTAATATGATTTCTTTATTTGTTACTACATTCGTCCCATAATAAGTGTTCAATTTGATTTTTCAGAGTCAAACTGGTTTAATTTTGACCTTAATTATTTTTGTGTGCGTTATATAATACTTGATGCAAAATACATGAATGAATTGGGTTTTAAGTGTATTTTCATTGGTATAATTTTCTTCAAGTATTATAAAACAAAAAGAAATATGTCTAAGGTCAAAGTTGAACCAGTTTGACTCTGAAAAGTCAACCTGGACACTTATTGAGGGACGGAGGAAGTAATTTTTAAAAGAAAAGATTTTTTTTAGCAAAGTTACCATTATACCCTCGTTTGGATATCAAGTGGAGTAACTTAACAACAGTTAACGAGGTTTGTTAAAAGGAGGGACTAACGACATAAAACGTTTCTCACTTAAGGACGAACGGTATATTTTTTTCGGTCAAATGACGATAGACTGCGGTCAACGCAAACCATAAAGACGAACGATGTAGTTTACTCTTTAAAAAATTATTTAAAAAATATATGTGACAAAAATATAATAAAAAAACTTTTAGGAAAGGGGGGTTAATCACAAAGAGGTTAGGGGTTAAAATGAAA
>BQNB010158338.1:0-15043 GCA_026074375.1 Tanacetum coccineum
CTGGCTTATTAATAAGTTTTCATAAAAAATTTCATATAGCAAAAATGCTTATTTCTGTCTTGTCTTCAAAGTTGTAAAAAAAAATTTCAAAAAAAAATAAAAGGGGAAAGTGGAAGTCAGGGGTGAGCTAGGGCTCGAACCCCCGACCTCACACCCTCTACCCTTTATAAACACACACTCTACCGCTGTGCTACAATAGCTCATCCGGTAGAGTGTTTGTTTATCAAATATATAAAGCCTTTTTGGCTTTTAAGCTTATAAGCCTTTTCGGGCTTATTCCAGCTTATTGAGATAAGCTAGTTCTTTCCTTTTATTTTTCTTAGATTCCTTGTAGCTTAATTTAGTTTCCGTGAATTTTTCAGAATTTTTTATAAACATTTAGTATTTTTTATAATTTATTTTGTTTAAAAACTTTAAAAAATCATAAAAATTAAAATATTAATCAGAAAAATACAAATCTTTTTTTTTTAAATTTTCTTTTATTTTGTATTTTCTAGGAAAAATAAATTTACATATGTAGGGTCATTTTTGCAAAGTTTCACTTTTTAAATAACGGGATTCGTTCCGTTTTTCTTTTGACTCATTTTTGGTCCAAACGAACTCCGTTTTTAGTCTAGTTTTTTTTAAAACTTCGTTTTTAGTCAAGTAGAATCTATTTTTAGCTTAAAAATTGTTCTAGGGTTAAAATTGCAAAATTTAGGTTTTTGACCCTCGTTTTCCGTTCCGTTTTTAGGATTTAAGCGTTATAGCTTTCGTTTTTAGGTTTAATTTAATCGTTTTTGCATATTTTACTTGTAGAAATAAAAAACCAATCATAATCTTGTAATATTCAAACATCGATTATCAATTCGTCATTCGATTTTCCATTCAAGCCTCGTTGGGACATAACGACCCGGGAATCATACTTCCGGTTACGTATATATTTTATTTTGTGAATTCTTAACCAAACCTTGGCTAAAGGTATTTGGTTGATTGTTTGCTCATATATTATATATATACTATTGACGAATCACCTCCGTTGTATGCCTTATAGCTTGAGAAGAGCTTTCGGTTACCCATCATGTGTTTAGAGCATCCGCTATCCTTTATCCACTCATCGAGTTCCAAGTCGACTCCAAGGCATATCTATTTTTATAAGACAATAACTGAAACATTTGGTCCCCAATGGGTCCAAAGTTGTTAGTGGCAAACATCCCTTGTATTTGATGCAATTAATTGGGATGAGGAAATGAAGGACACATTTCCCATGGCATGTAACTTTAACGTTGGAAGTTGTTCCAAGTTACGGGAAAGACATGAGGTTGGTTTTGACGACCAACTTTTCTTTTTGGTTGACGTGTCTTAGAGCGAGGATATATATTATTGACTCTTCTAGGTGGTGGAGTTTTTGACGTAAAATTTTATTTATAAAATCCAACTCCGGGTTTTAACGTTGGTTTATAAAATTGTTTGACCTCATTATCACTAGCAACATGAATTTTAACATTATTTACCATTATATGTTTTGGTCTAGGACCCAAAATGGATTTTTGAAAAGAAACAGATTTTTTAGATTCTGGTGAACAGACAAGCGGCCCCTTGATTACTTTGGGGGACGTTTGGACTTTATGGGAGCCGCCCAAGATATTTGGGGGACCGCTACCAAAGGACGTTTCTTTATGAGATTTCACAAATTTTATTTCCTTAGACTTACTAGTTGATGCTTCACATGAATTAAACCCTAAACCTAATTTATCACCGGAGGGTTTTTGATTGCTTAACATTTCATTTAAGCAATGTGTGCTCTTTTCAAATTTAGTTAGTTTAAGAGCTTCTTCTTTGAGTTTTTCATTCTCAGTTTTAAATGATTGACAATTTGTACATTCGAGATCAACTCCCTTGTTTTTCTCTAATGTAGACAATTTTAATTTTAGTTCACTAAGTTCGTTTTCTAAACTATTTCTAATAGCTTTTAGCCGTTTGTTCTTAGTGATTATTTTCAAACTCATCTTGCAAAGTTTATCATACTCATTATCTAAAGTAAGATCATCTATTGATGAATTTTCATCACTAAAGTAAGAGGAATCGGAACATACCTCATTTGATGCTTGAGCTACGAGACACGTCTCGTCTTTGGCCTTCTCATCATCTTCTTCACCGCTATCACTCCAAGAACCTCCGACGAATGCTCTTTGGTTCTTGTCTTTCGGTGGTTTTGGACATTCTCCAATAAGATGATTTGGATCACCGCATCTAAAACATTTTCTATCACTTTTGCCGTTCTTGTCATCTCGGCTTCTTTGGAACGTCTTTTTGTCGTTCCGAGGTTGTCTCACGAATCTACCTCTTCTCTTGAAGAACTTCTTGAAGTCTCTAACCGCCATGGCGTATTCTTCGTCTTCACTTCCGGAAGTCGAACACTCCTCATCACTAGATTCTTTCTTAGCCTTTAAAGCAAGAGATTTTCTTTCTCCCTTAGCTTTGACTATTTCAGAATCTTTCTTGATGATCATCTCGTGAACTTTGAGATTCCCGATGAGTTCATCAAGTGACAGTGATGTTAAGTCTTTCGACTCTTCAATCGCCGTGACCTTTGCTCTCCATTTAGGATGTAGAGCCCTAAGAAACTTCCTAACATAATTCTTGCTAGAATAACCTTCATCAAGAGCTTTTAGACTAGTAATAATAGTATTAAATCTAGCAAAAGCACTATCTATAGATTCGTCTTCAGAAATGACGAATTGTTCATATTGTTGTACCAAAAGGTCGATCTTGTTATCTTTGACTTGGTTATTACCTTGATGGGTGATTAACAAAGTTTTCCAAATTTCTTTTGCCGTATTACACATGAAAATTCTTTCATATTCTTTTCTTGGCAAAGCATTGTAAATAACCATTTTGGCTTCGTTATTTTTCGCAAGCCTCTTTTTAAGATCATCACTTTGTTTTTCAAAAGGGATAACCTCATCTAATTTGGTTTTTAACTACGTCAAAGCTAATGACGCGGTTATGCAAAATATGCAAAATCAAATGGCAAATATAACGGAACCTGATCACCAATTCAGTTAATAGATAATACCGCTTCTACTTCGGGCTACTGGTTCTCCTTCAAGCACACCCATCCATTGCGAAACCAAAGGTGATGTGAAAGCAATCACTACCCGAAGCGGTGTTTCCTACAATGGACCTCAAACTTCTTCTCTTCCTAAAGAGATGGAAAATGAACCCAAGGTGACAAAGGATACGGTGCAACCAAGCACCGAAAACGTCCAACCTCCGGTAGTCCAAACTAATGACCAAATTGGGTGAGCCCGTTTGTTGCTTCAAAACTAAACAACCTTGCCTTAACCTTCAAGGGCCAACCAGAGAAGCTCCGTTAAAAAGAACTCTTCTAGCTTCAAAATTATGGAGATTTTTTCGAATGCCATTTCGAGCTAAGTTTCGCGACGCTCTCCTACACACAATGCCAAATTTTGCACAAATGTTTTAGAAAGCCCTTACATGACAAAGATAAATAAATTGAGTTTGACAAATGACACCTTTAAAACAAAAGTTTCTCGGACGTTTATCCTAAAAAAGTTATCCCGAAAACTTGGAGACCCCGGTAATTTCTTATACCGTGTGATTTCTAGAGATGAAATGATGCTTCCTGCCGATCTCGATCAATAGCATCAACCTAATTAGCCTCTCTCCATTTGGAAAGAACCTAAATCTCCCAGCTTTGACACAAACCCGAAAGATATTTGAACTTGCCGACCGATGATCGATTTCTACTTCCAATCGGCATCCACCGAGGAGTGTGTTTTCGTAAAAGGTTGGAATGTTCTTTTTCCCGGTCGAGATTTTGTGTCGATGATTACGTTGCCGGATTCACTCCTACGGGTTCCCCCAAATCTTAGGAAGACCTTTCTTGAGGACGGCACGTGCCTTGATAGATGTTCACGATGAACAAATGACTTAGACTTGTTACCAACCGTGACCTTCAAATTGAGATACTATCACCTTCTCCTACAATACATTGAATCGGATTAGACCGAGTCGAAGTTAAAGACATTTCTTGTGAAGAATATAATCAAGAAGTACTTGAAATTTCCTGAAAGTGGCCAATCCCACTTCTACTAATTCTACTTTCGGTACCTTACGATCGATTCTCGCTCTCCATCTTTACTTCCCTATCGAAGGAAGTGGTTTTCTAAGGAAGAGATCGATGCATTTTCTGAACATGAATGATTCAATACCAACCGAGTTGTAGACGGCATCTATGATTCCGAGGGAGATACTGTGTACCTTGAGGAATTGTTAAGTGTGATCAATAGTGACCCAAATCTCCCTCCGTCACCAGTTTGTGAAATCAATGTGCCTAATAAGATTAAATCTACATGTGAAGGATCCTCCCGACCTTGAACACAAAGACTTACGCATCCCATCTTGAGTATGCGATTTTGGAGGTTAAGACAAGATTACCCGTCATAATAGTCGCTAAAAACTTGAAAATGAGGATAAAACGCGCCCTGATTCAAGGCTCTTAAGACAACACAAACAATGCATAGCTTGAAATTTCTGATATAAGGGGAGAGATCCACAGTTTTGCACCCAAAATTTGATGGAGGAAAATGCCAAACCCGTAGTTCAACATCAGAAGAAGGGTTTAACCCCAAAATCAAGTGATGTGTTATTAAGCAAGAAGTTATCAAACTTCTTGATGCCGGGTTAATTTACCCTATCTCTGACAGTCCCTGGGTAAGCCCGGTTCATTGTGTCCCTAAGAAGGGAGGCATAACCGTGGTGAAAAATGAAGAAAATGAATTAATACCCACTAGGTTGGTTACGGGATGGCGAGTTTGCATCGATTACCGAAAACTCAATGATGCAACTTGTAAAGACCATTTCCCTTTACCATTTATGGATCAGATGCTTGAAAGATTAGCCGGAAATGAGTACTATTGCTTTTTGGACGGATTCTCCGGCTACTTTTCAGATCTCAATTGACCCACTTGATCAAAAAAAAAGACTACCTTCACCTGCCCTTACGGGACATTTGTCTATCTTCGCATGCCTTTTGGGTTATGCAATGCAACCGGGCACTTCCAAATGTATGGTTGCAATCTTTTCACGATATGATTGAAAAAACCATGGAAGGTCTTCATGGATGATTTCTTTCTCATTTTTCGTGATTTCTTTCTACCTCGTTGCCTGTTCCCATATAGAAAAAATGCAACCAAAGGTGTGAAGACACCAATCTTGTGCTAAATAGCTGAAGAGGGCCACTTTTATGGTCAAGGAGAGGCATAGTCCTTGGCCCATAAGATTCTAATCCTGGATTGAGTTGATAAGGCCAAAAGTTTGAAATCATTGCAAAGTTGCCTCATCCCACTACCGTGAAGGGTATTCGCACGGATTCTACCGATGATTTATTCAGGATTTTTCCAAAATCGCCCAGCCTATGACCCACCTCCTTGAAAAAGAAACTCCGTTTATCTTCTCGAAGGAATGCATCGAAGCATTTGAAACCCATAAATATGTTTACCCAGGCTCACTAATTCTAGTTGCTCCCTGATTGGGACTTTGCCCTTTGAAATCATGTGTGAGTGCAAGTGAATTTGCTGTTGGGGCAAGTCCCTAGGGCGAACGTAAGACCAACACTTCCAGCCGATACACTATGCAAGCAAAACTATGACCAGGCTCAAGCACATTACAACTCCAACAAAAGAAATTACATGCCGTAGTGTATGCTTCGAGAAATTCCGGCCATACTTTGCTATCCAAAATCATGGTGTAAATAATACGGATCATTTGGCTCTCAAGTACCTGCTTAGCTAAAGCAGGATGCTCAGCCAAGATTGCTCCGATGGATGATTTTCATGCTCCAAGAATTTGATGTCTTATCCTTAAAAAAGGAGCAAAAAATCTCGCCGCCGACCACCATCTAGACTTGAAAATCCCATCAAACCGAAAAGAGGAAATTAACGTAACATTTCCTCTCATACACTTGGGATGGTTAACTTTCGTGGTGATATAATTCCCCATGGTTTGCCGATTTTGAAACTACCAAGCGGGGAATTTGTGATCAAGGAATGTCCTTCCCAGCAGAAAAAAAGTTTTTTCAAAAATGTCAAACACTACTTTTGGGAACGACCCCTACTTGTTTAAGATATGTGCGGATCAAAGTGATCCGCCGGTGTGTGTGCACTGCAAGAAGCTCGTCGACATTCCTCGAAGCTTGCCATAATGGACCCCACGGGGGACAACATGGTGCAAATCATACCGCCAAAAAAGGTCTTTGCTGATGCCGGTATTCTTCTGTCCCACAATTTACAAAGAATGCCCACTGGGGTTGGTGGGAAAAGTCGAGTTTGTTAAAAACTGTGACACCGTGCCAGCGTCAATGAAAAATTTCACAACGTGATGAGATGCCTCAAAATCCATCTTAAGTATTGTAAATCCTTTGACGTGTGTGTAATTACTTCATGGGGCCGTTCCCCCGTCTTCAAGAGAGGAACAATATATAGCTCCGTGGCCGTTTTGACTACTTATCAAAAAAGGTTTGAAGCATAAAGCGCTCCCCACCAATGACGCCCGAGTTGTATTGAAATTTCTCAAATTCTCTCTTAGCCAAGATTCGGTGCCCTCGTGCAATCATAAGTGATCGTGGAACCCATTTTTTGCAATGACAATTTGCAAAAAAAAGGTCATGGCTCAAATACGGAGTCACTCCATCGTCTCTCCCACCGGCATATCACCCACAAACAAGTGGCAGTTTGAGGTATCCAATCGTGGTTTGAAAGAATTCTTGAAAAGACCATAGGCGAAAACCGTGCCTCTTGGTCGGATAAACTAGATGATGCACTTTGGGCCTTTCGCACAGCTTACAAAACACCCATCGAGTGTACTCCATACAAGCTAGTGTACAGAAAGGCATGTCATTTACCGATTGAGCTCGAGCACAAAGCCTACTGGGCTTTAAAGCATGCAAACTTTGACCTTATGACCGCGGGTGATCACAGAAAGTTCAGCTCAACGATCTTAATGAACTTCCGTGATCATGCTTATGAAAACACTTGATCTATAAATAGAAAACAAAGAGAATCCATGACTCCAAGATCAAAAATCACGTTTTCAACATCGGTGATCGAGTCCTCCTCTTTAACTCTAGATTGAAGGATTTTCTCTCGCAGGGCAAGCTTAAGACCCCGCTGGAGTGGACCCATTCATGTATACCCAAGTTTTTCCATATGGCACTCTGAGTTATCCCAAAACTCTGGGCCAAATTTCAAAGTGATGGTCATCGTTTGAAGCACTACTTTTGAGGGGACGTACCACAATTGGTAGTCCCGATCACCTACGTTCCCCATGGAGGGACAAACAAAAAAGACAACAAATCCATGTAAATATGGAGAAAAAGAGATAATGGAGAAGGAGAGAGAAAGAAAGGAGAAGAGAAAGAAAGAAAATGGAAAAGAATGGAAACGTGGACGAAAATGAAACTAAGAATAATAAAGATCACATAATAAAAATATCTCGACAAACTGAAGCCTCACTCATGTCCTTCCCCCCCTCCCCTACCCTTCTTCCCATGTATAGACACACCTTTTCACGCGACACCTCTACCACTATTTCTTTCCCACGCCCTCCACCCCCAGTGCAACCATACCACTTTTTAACCTCTCCACAATTCGGCTCCCCCCCAGCACTTACTACCCCCCCGCCCCTTCATTCCATACCCAGTCCTCCCCCTCATTTCCCCCACTCATCCCTCAACCCTCTCCTCCCATTAGCTCACATTCCTCCTCCCCTCCACTCGTACCAGCTTCCCTTCCTCATTCCTCTTCTTCCTACTCCTCCTTCTTCTCCCCCCACCTTCGCTACCCTCCCCCCCTCTTCCCCTCTCTTTATCCATCCCCACCTTCCCCCCGCCCCTCTCCCCACTACACAACGGTGCCGGACCCTCAACATGGGGGGGGGGTGGGGGTGGGGGGACCTAAACAAGCGCTTCGAGTGGGAGGCACCCCAAGCTTAACATAGTAGTCTTGTGTAGTAAAGAATAAGTATTTTTGGAGAGGATGCATACCTCTCCATAACCGTGTGTTGGTCCGTGTTTTTTGGTTTTGTATGTCCAAAATTCCGTAATGAAAACAGAACTTATTCTCGTTGCTCTCGGTTTGCCCTTCACTTACACAAAAGTTTTCACATCCACACTTCATTTGAGGAATCTATAATCTAAATCTAATCTACAAACGTTTATCTGTGGCACACATAAATAAAACGCCTTAATTACGTAGTTACCCCCCTTTTAAAACATCGAGACGATGTTTTAAGTATCTAGTATTGGGGGGGGGTGGGAAATCTTCGAATTTGATTGTTTCCTGCAACCTGTTGTTTTTCCACCAATCCTATTTTACACCAAAAATTTATGCAAAAAATACCAAAAAAAAATTGAAAAATTTTAAAAATTTTCAAAAATAAAATAAGTGTTTTGTCATAGTTTTGACTTTCCTAATGGGTAGAATGAGAATAAATTTTGACTCGATCGGGCGTGTTGAGCCCTAGCTTTGTCCCTTAACCATTTAATAAACGAAAGTTTATTAGGCTAAGCAATTCGCGGAATCCTTTTATTTAGGATTTTAAATTTGCGAAGAACGAGAAATGATAGTGTTTATTTACTAAGTAGGTATGCTAAACAAGATTATTTGGAAATCTTAAAAGCTTATAAGTGTAGACATGTCGCTTTTTTCTCCCAGAACTCTAACCTGACAAATAAACGTGCTTAAATTTTGGCTTTAACTTTAAACCGACATTTTCTAAAAAGAAGCTCTTTCGAAAACGAAAAATATTCATCTGAGTTCATCTTTATACTTAGTCTCAAAAATGAAATTTTCCTCTATAACGGAAAAAATGGTTGCAAAGATTGAAAATAAAAAAATATAAATAAATAAAGTAAATAAATAAATAATCTAAACTGTGGCTGAAAAAGGTTTACTGCACCTCGCGGCTCACAATCACAAACCGATGTTGCAGTCTTCAAAACAAGGCCCATAGTGAGATAATAAATGCCAAAGTGCATTCGTAAGTGTTATCAATAAGAAACCGTCGTCAGACTAAGTCACTACATCTTGTCGGAGGCGTTGCGAAGTTGTATCAGTGTGAAATAAAGACTTTAGTATATATATATCAAATAACTTGAAATTTTAATGGATAATATTTCTTTTTCAAAACTCAATTAAAATTTTGAACTAAGAATAACTTGCATTAAAGGACTTCAAAAAAAGTTGTTTGTATTCCGTTGGTAGATTGCTTTCTAGGGAATAGTCTCACCAATGAGATCATTAAATTTTTTGATGTTATGCGTGCCTATGAGTAGTATTTGTTTATTTTAACGGAAAATCCTAAAGAAATTCGGCCTAAAAGGGTGGAGTATCCCGCTATTACATTGCGGACATTCTCCGTGGGGTGCTCAACTTGATAACCTAATCGAACTCCGCTGGGACTTATCGAGAATATGCTAGTGTGGTTGGTGGGGATCTAGTCTTTTTCCCCATAAAAAAAATATTTCTTCAAAAAAAAATATCGTTTATGCACATAAACTAATACTACTTTTCTAAAACTACAATCTAAATTTAAGCTTAAAATTAAGCACAATCACACTAATTTAATAATTGTTGTGGAGAGAAAAGTTGACAATCATTAGTTATAAGTAGTGTTACATTTTACTGGTACTTAATAACGGTGATTTTGTTTTTTTTTGACCGCTTAGGCTTGGGACTAGTGAAAAATCAGGGACGATGAATTTATCCGTCAGGACATCCGTAGATTATTCTATGGACGCTTCTCATTCTATGATCCCAGTGTTGATAAAATAAAGGAAGTCAAACAGGTAGTTAAGAAAAGAAAAAGGAAAATCCAAAAATATTAGGGATAGTTAGTGTACATATAAAAAATGGTGAAAACGGGACTTGTCGAAGCTATTGATTCTTTAGTTCCCCTTGACGAACACTTAGCTACTTTTCGAGGTAATTAGTCGAGGGGGATTGAGACTCTTGGTTTTCTTAAGTGTTTACTTCATAACATTGCGTGAGGACACGACAATATCTTAGTATGGGGGATTTAATATGTGCTTAATTACACATATTTTATATCTAATAAAACGAGCCTAAATGACCAAAAACAGACAAAAACTGCCAAATATATGTTTGTTTTGCATTTGTGTTGTGCAGGAAACGGATAATCATGAAAAGGACAAAAACAAAGACAAAACCGAGCTCGAAATGGAAAAATGTGGAAAGACAAAGTCAAACCAAAGCCAAAAGTCAACCAGTCAAAATCAAAGTCAACTCCGAGAAGATAAATCAAAGAAAAATATAACTTGAGGGACTGAAATTGCCAATTCCCAAAGTTATATTATAAAGGATTAAAGACAAGGGCTGTTTTTGCTATTATGTGAAAATACAACTTTAGGGGGCATTTCTGCCAAACCCCTAAAGTAATATTACAAAAGGGACTGATTTTGCAATTAAAGATATAAGGTTGAGGGGGCATTTCTGCCAAACCCTCAATCTTATATAACCATCAAGGACGAATTTTGCAATAAGAGTGTAAAGGTTGGAGTACCAAAGTTGCCAGACCACAAACTTTCACCTGTTTCTTTACAAACAGTTTTTCCCGCCATTTTCTTTTCCCCCCCATTTTTCATTCACGGGTTAACCCTCGACTCTTTACCCTGCAACACTAATTAACCCTGGATAAAACATTCCTCCCACCTCCACTAACCTCTCCTCAGTCCCCATGCCACTTTACATGCTGGCAATCCTCACCTTCTTCAATAATCAACAGATTTCGATGGCTAGGATGACTTGGATGAAAATCAAAGGCTGGGATTTGCTCTCTGAATCACTCACACAACAAAAACACCTCTGTTTTGTCTCTACAAGAAAGCACAGCAAGAAGAAAAGGAGAAAAAGACCCAAGACCAAGACTCTTTAGTTTTTTGTATAAATAGGCACTTGTATTGGTTTAGAAGGAATCGAATTTTTATTTTTTCTGAAATTTCTGTTATATCATGCAATTAACGTTAGTTTTAAAAGTTTCCAAGCCTTGTAACCAATTTCTAAAAGTGATCTGAAAATTTTCCAAATTATTTTAATCCTGATTGATAACTAAGTTTGTTTCAAAGTTCATTTTAAGCTATTATAAGCTCATTAGTACCCTCTTACAAGCTGCTAAATTGTTTAAAAGCTAATTAATATAAAAAAAATAAAAAAGAAAAAACAGAAAAGAAATCTCAAAAACAAAAGGGGCAGCAGGAATGGATATGGTCAATTAAGGATGGACCTTGGGTTCAGAGATATTTGGACTTAGGGGTTAATTAGGATTAGTTTTAGGTTCCCTTACTTTGGACTTTTGTAAGTTTTCATTTTTAATTTTCTGCATTTTTTTCTTAATTATTACTATAGCATAGCTTAATTGTAGCTTATTATGCTTATTCTTCTTATTTCCTGTTGACTTGTGCTTAATTTCATTATCTTTTGTTATTTGTTGTACCTGCACTATTGTTGATCTCTTGTTTAGTTGTTTTAGTAATTTCTGTCTTTTATAAGCTTAAATCCCCATTTGCTTGTTGCTTATTATAACTGCTTATTTTTGTGTTTTCATATGCCCATTAGGTTCCCATTAAGCTAATTAATATCTGGTCTTAAGGGTTTGTGTATTGAAAATCAGTTTAATTATCCTTAAAAAGCCATTTTAGTTCTAAAAGGGGTGTTTGGCACAAGGCCAAAGTGGGTCAGAATGGTTAGGTAAATGGGTTAAAGTCACTGAGCCAATTTTGGTTAGCAAAATTAAGTAGTTTTGAACTTTTTTTTAGGTGTCATTGTTCAAATTTCATTTTCAAGGTCATAAGTTTGCCATGGTTTGAGTCTGCCAAATTTTCAATCACTAGAATTGTTGTTTTTTGATCACTAGTATAAAATTAGTGTATGCTTCCATTTTCCTGTTAATTTTGAGTGTTGTGGTGCTTTAAGGTTGATAGAAGAGTACCTGCATTGTTGTTTGTGGTTTGACAATTTCTGTCAAAACAGTTTAAGTCACAAAAAGTCCCATTTTTAAGCTAAAATTTAGATAAGCCATGGTGTGTTTTAGGGTCTGAAACCTCTTGCACAAGTTCATTAGCAACCATTCTCAATCAGTGTGAGCTTAATTTGTATTTCCAAGTTTATTTGGTGGCTTAATAATAGGCCTGCAATAAGCCCTTTCCAAAGGCATAAGCCTCCCCTGGTGCAAAACAGCTACTTTCAAGCTGCTTTTCCTGGCTTATTTGTGGAATTCAGTTTAGGCTATTGGGTTTTCTAGAAAGCCCATAAGCTCTTTTTCAAGACCTAGGAGTTTCAAGCATTAGGACTTTCTCTAGGTGGCTTATTTATAAGCCCAAAGGTGCCCATTTGCTGTCTGATTCAGTTGAGTTTTTAAATTTTGCTTATTTACTTTTTAATGCTCTCTTATCTGTTTTTCTAGCTTTATTTCATTCCTAAGTGCTTTTTAAGTTTATTTAAATCTTTTTATTTGCTTATTTCAACCTGCATTGTGCTTATTTATTTCAAATTAAGCTGCCAGTAGTAAATACATAACTAACAGAACTAACCTTTTAAGTTAGTACTGCTTAGTTCATAAGCCATTCCTGACTTATTTGGTGGTCAAAATTTGGTATTTTTTGTTCTTATTAACTTATTGAGTGTGATTTTGTACTTTTGATTTCTTATTTCCCTTCTTATTTAGCTTAATCTGTCTAGAAAGCAAAAAGAAAAAGTTCTTTTGTGCCTTTAGTCTTAAGCTTTCTGTCTGTCATAGCCTTTTTTAATTGCCTTATTTCTAGCTTTTTAGTTGTTCAAAATAGTTCTAGATTGCTTTTTCTTGTAATCTTTTATGTCCTTTTTTCCTTTTTCCAACTTATAGATCCTTAAAAGTTTGTCTGGTGGCTTAAAAATAAGCCCAAAGTAGTCACTTTATCTGTTTTGTACACCTTTGTTCTGTCAATAGCTTATTTGCTTTTCTAGGTTTGTTTTCCATTTAATTTTAGCTTATTTTTACCTGCATTTGCTCATTAAGTGTAGTTTAGTTTAAATTTGTAGCTTATTTGATCTTTTGTAGCTTATTCAGTTCAAAAAACTAATGGAATAAAAGTAACTCTGTGAGAGACTCTAACAAAACAATCTATTGTTCACGCGGAAAATAAACAATAGTGCTAAAGAAGAATTACTAAAAAACAATACTTTGATCCTCTATGGATCTTTTCTATTAATCGTAAAACTGTTTCTTAATTGTTCAATCATGCCTCAAACCTAAACCGTGTGGTTTCATTTATAGATATGAAACCCTAAACTAATTCTCCTAGAATTACGTTTGCATGAGTCTATCTATTACTTCTCATGTAATCCCATACTCGACTTATCCAGGCTCACTTCCGTTATTCTATCAGACTAATAATATAACCAGCAGGAACTATATACCTGCCAGTAGGAACTTTAATACTAACAGTAGCAATTACTCTACCAGTAGGAACTACATACCTACTAGTAGGAACTAATAAATACAAATATACCTAACAGTTAAGTTCAAGTTTTTAGCTAGTTTGCATTTTTAAGCTTTTTCAAATCCAAAAAAGAAAAAAAAAATAAGCCAATTAGCTTTATAAGCATTATGTCTGTCTCTTTTTGCTTTTTATAGCTTATTGATTCAGTTTCATAAAAAAACTCCAAGTTTTAAAAGTGCTAACTTTTGCGTGCTTAATAAGTTTGTTAAGAAAAATTTTCAAAAAAAAATAAAAGGGGAAGCTTGGAAGTCAGGGGTGAGCTAGGGCTCGAACCCCCGACCTCAACAAGCCTCAACCCTTTATAAACCAACACCTCTACCGCTGTGCTACAATAGCTCATCCGGTAGAGGTTGGTTTGGTTTATTATTTAAGGGCTTTTTAGCCCGTTTGCTTATAAACCTGTTGTAGCTTATTTCGCAGCTTATTCAATAAGCTGCGCGACTTTTCTTATTTTTCATAGGACCTTTATCCTTTAAGCTATTTTGTGTGAATTTTTCAGAATTTTTTATACACGTTTAGTATTTTTTATAATTTATTTTGTTTAAAAACTTTAAAAAATCATAAAAAATAAAATAAAAGTCAGAAAAATATAAACTTTTTTGTAAAAATTTACTTTCGTCATATAGTTTCTAGGAAAAATAATTGTTTTCTTGTAGGGTCATTTTTATAAAGTTTCACTTTTCAAAGAACGGGATTCGTCCCCGTTTTTGATTTGACTCGTTTTTGGTCCAAACGAACTCCGTTTTTAGTCTAGTTTTTTTTAAACTTCGTTTTTAGTCAAGTAGAATCTATTTTTAGTTTAAAAATTGTTCTAAGGTTAAAATTGCAAAATTTAGGTTTTTGACCCTCGTTTTCCGTCCCGTTTTAGGATTTAAGCGTTATAGCTTTCGTTTTTAGGTTTTATTTAATCGTTTTTACATATTTAACTTGTAGAAATAGAAAACCAATCATAACCTTGTCATATTCAAACATCAATCATCAATCCGTCATTCGATTTTTAAATTGCACACCTCGCTGGGACATAACGACCTGGGACTCATACTTCCGGAAACATATATATTTTATTTATGGAATTTTGACTTCTTGCCTTGGTCAAAAGCAATTGGTTGATTATTTTCCTATATTATTATATATATATATTATTGACGAATCTGTACACACCCCTGAATTGACACACAATCCAAATCACGCTAATATACAATTTACACAATTGGATCTACACTTGATCCAATTAATAAAACAACACAAATTAAATGAAATGAAGATATGTGATCTTGAAAGAGAAGAGGAGAGATCACTTGATAACAATTCGTATGAAGAAGAATACGAATGTTCATCTCTTGCACTTGATTAGAGGATGAAGAAGAGAGGAAGAAAGAATTAATCACTTGAAACAAGATCAAGAAATGTTAGTGATCAAGTAATGTGATTTATAAAGAAAAGAGGAAGAGAGAAAACTAGATCTGAAAATATTTTTGGCAAAAG
>BQNB010158339.1:0-15043 GCA_026074375.1 Tanacetum coccineum
CTTTGTTAAATCCAATGTATTGTTTTCAAACGACTTTTTGGTCGTTCTATATATATCTTGTGTTATTTATCTGAGAAGTAACACGCCTCGGACCCTTATTCCACTGCGACCCAAGTTGGGGGTGTTACAATAGAGCACCAAATACTCGGAAGAATGTAAGATCAAGCTTCTTATCATGCACAAGCTCATAAGGTGTTTTGTTATGACGAGTATGAATTAGTGATCGGTTCTGGGTGTAACAAGTACAGTGGCTACCGCTTCTGCCCATAGAAACATGAGTGCTTTCGAGAATATCATCATTGTACGTGCTGCTTCTACCAGTGTACGATTACGTCTTTCGACAACGCCGTTTTGTTGAGGAGTTCTCGAAACAGACTTTTGATGAAATATGCCAACACCTTCATAGTATTCAGACATAACTTGGTTGACGAACTCCGTTCCATTATCTGTGCGGATGAATCTGACTGTTTTGTTGAGACCAACCTGTATTTGCCTAAGAAAGTTGATGACAAACTCTGGAGTTTCATCCTTTGACCTCAAAAACTTTACCCATGTGAATCTTGAATAGTCATCTACGATGACTAAAATGTTTTTTTTCCTTTAATACTCTGGACTCTCATTGGACCACACAGATCCATATGAAGGGTATGAAGAACTTCCATATTAGTATTTTCAGATTTTGGTTTGTGGGAGAACTTCTTTCTTTTTCCAAGTTGACAGGCTGAGCAAAGATGATATTTTTCAAACTTTAATCTAGGTAGACCTCTAACCAGATCTTTTCGAGCAAGATCATTTATTATGCCAAAGTTTAAATGGTTTAAACGACGATGCCACAACCATGATTTGGACTTGGAAGCTTTGGACAGCAAGCATATCGGAGAAGACTTCATCATTTCATCAATCGATATCGTGTACAAATTGGTGCTACGACTACCTTTAAGTATGTCTGCACCATTAATATCACGAACAAAGCAAGTATGCTTTCTGAAGGCAACTTCAAGATCAGAATCACAAAATTGCCCTACAGAGAATAGATTGTGTCCAAGTCCCTCCACGTAGTATACTCTTGAGATCACACTGTCACCAATAACATAATCTCCATAACCCATGATAGCTCCGAAGTGATCATTCCCGAATCTGACTATCCCGATGAACTTTTCTACAAAATTCTTGAGCTTTGAACGATTCCCCGTCATATGTTTTGAACAGCCTGAGTCCAGGTACCAAAGGATGACCTGTAGGACCTGCATTTGAAAATAGTCGAGTTTGGAGAGTTTGGAATTTTGGTTCCCCAATTTTGTTGGGGTCCTGTTGGGGTCTAATTTTTGTTGGGGTCCTGTTTGGAATTCCGGTTCCCCAATTATAGGAACAAAATGGGTATATAGAAATAAACTCAATGAAAATGGGGTAGTAACTAGAAACAAAGCTAGGTTGGTAGCCCAAGGTTATAATCAACAAGAAGGAATTGATTATGATGAAACATATGAACCCGTAGCTAGACTAGAGTCCATAAGAATACTTTTCGCTTATGCTTGCACACTAGATTTTAAGTTATACCAAATGGATGTGAAGAGTGCATTCCTTAACGGTTTTATCAATGAGGAGGTTTACGTGGCACAACCTCCAGGATTTATTGACTTGACAAAACCTAATTATGTCTATAAACTTAAGAAAGCTCTTTATGGTCTAAAATAATCCCCAAAAGCTTGGTACGATCGACTAAAAGCCTTTGTTATTAAATATAATTATTCTATGAGAATGGTAGATAACACTCTCTTCACTAAAAAGAAAGACCCCAACATCATTATTGTCCAAATATATGTTGATGACATTATATTCTGATCTACTTGTCAAGAAATGTGTGATGACTTTGCCAAGATCATGAATGATGAGTTTGAATCAGTAGGCTCATGATATGTGCCGCGGGCGGCAAGGGGAATACGTGTGTCGACAGGGGGTGTGGGTTGCACTGGGGTGAAGGGTGGCGGGAGCAGGGGGTGTTAGCAGGCGGAGTGACTCATGGTGGCGGGGGCGCCATCGGGGGGTGGAGGCGTGTTGTATTGTTCCGGGTGTTTTACTGAAACGGATACTGACTTTTTACTTAGTAACGACGACGAAGAGGAAGGAGCTTGTTATCTTCTTTAATTGAAACTTTTTGAGGGGCTTTGTGGCCCAATCACAAATATTCTAAACAAATTACTGTGAGTGATAACTGGGTGTCATTGGCGGCAAAAAGCTAGTTAACGTGAATTATCCAGTTAGATGATTAAAACTCTAGCTTACTCTACAAATTCACCTAACCCCCCCCCCCGTCCCCCCTTCCCTTTGTCTACATTCTCCATTAAGATGGCTGTTATAGTTTTAATGAGCACTCCTATTGTTCTTAAAGGGCAATGAGGGATGGGTTTACGTCAATGCAAAATGCCAGGAGCAAGAACTTTTGGTTTGACATTGTCACTAGTGAAACAAGGCTCTTTACTTCGTAATTGAGCTTTTAGACTCTCAATTTCATTTAACATCATAGATGTCTTTTCACTTGTGTGAGCACGCGTAATCTTAATTGAGTCATACAATTCCTTGTAATGTTGTTTGACCTTTTATAGTTCTATTCTAATGCAATCATTTTGTTAATGAGAGCAGTGACATCTTTAGCATTATATGGCTCACAACTTTTGTCATTCACATTAGCTACAAGAACTTTCAAGTTTCTAATCACGTTGAACTTTTCTTGAATCTGATGTTCCAGATTCTTGATCTTAAAGATATGAGTTAAATAGGGAGCTTCTTGTGATGCTTGTGAATTTTTATTATCAAAAACTTTCTATGACGTGTTGAGACTTTAATTGCAAATTTAGGGATTCCTTTTCAAGGTTTGAAATTACGTTTTGACTCATCATGAAACGTTTAGACATGTCAGCTTCAAGATCTAGACAACATGATTTTTCCAATCATACAGCAGTTTGAGTCGACCAAACAATTGTCAATCAGATTCTCATTTTCAATGTGAAGGTTTTTCTTTTCATATTCAGCACATTGCTTGTCTACAGTGTTCTTGTCCACTTCGTTATCCATTTGATAAAATTTCTTTCATTTCTTTAACTTTTTTAAAGAGGCTGTTTGAACCCCAACAACAGTGTTCTTTAAGAGTTTTGAAAAATGGAATAACTTCAGTGGAGGTAACATTTTTTAGTTTGCTCAAAGACCTTTTCCCCTCTCTGTAATAACTGATGGGTGATTTAGTTTTGCAAGGTTTTGTCAAATTCCCATAAAAAGTTGTTGTGAGTACATAAAGTTTAATATTCACCTGACTTTTTGTTGGAGATTCAGGGGACAAGCTTGACAGGAGAATGGGTGGATACACTGTCAATGTTTGAAATTGGTTTTTGGAGCTAAGGTCTCAGCTTTTTCTGGTTGTTGTCATCTATGGACCAAAATATTTGTTTTGGGGTCAGATTTCTTTGGGGAGCAAAGGTTGCAAGAAAGTTTTCTTTCGAGTAATCAGGGGGGGGGAATCCTAACTTTGTTTTCCATACATAGAGGGCTTTGCATTTTCAACCGCATTCTATTCCTAGTTATCTCAGCCTAACTCCAGCGTTTATCTCTGAGTCATGTTTGTCAGGAGGTGTATGATGGTAGTGGACAAGTACATGACCATTACTACAGAGGCAGACTTGGAGCTTTGCTTTTGCTACGAGCGAGGACATAAGGGATTTTGTAGCCTATTGTACCTTTTTGCTTTTCATCGTAAATGAATTTGTTTAACACAACATTTGATTGTTTGAACTAAGACTGATCCTGTTTGATAATCTATCTTTCTATTCTTATTCTTTTAGCTTCTTTATGTCTAAAATATTCATGGAATTAGTCTTCTTTTTGTTTAAATTCCTTTTTCTGAGTGTACTTCTTCTGTTCTTTGACTATAATGGTCAACTGTAGAACTAAGGAGTTTTTGTTGCTGAATGAAGTTCGATTTTAACGTATCGTTTCTTTTCTATTTTGGTCTGAGATAATTATTCTTATTTGTTCATCAATTTTTCGTTCTCTATCAGTTAATTCAAACTTTGCCCATTTTTCATACTCCCCGACCAGTTCCTTATATCTCGCAAGTTCAGAGGTCACTGGGTCATTAACTACCTGTTTGGGTTTATATGCTAATATACTTTGTACTACCCTGTTCATGCATTTCATCGAGAATTGACATCAATGCATCGTTTCGTACAGAGAGATACATCTCTTTGCACAACATGATCTTCGTTGTCTTCCATATTCTGAGCATACGGCAAATAATATTACTATTACTCATATAGTCAGCATCAGAGTCAACAACGTAGTTGTGTTGTTCATCGGTTGGCATCTGTGTACTTCATGATACTCATTAAATGATTTAAAAGGTGGTCTCATGAATTATGTACCTTAGAAAGAGTATTTGAGTCATATGATGTCCCGGCTTGCATCGTAGATTAGATCTTCCGATGTGAGATTTGTCTGAAACCATTGGTCTGTGTTGATGGACCCTCGTCAACATAAGATTCGAATGCATCACATTCATCAGCTTCTAATACATGGTCCACATTGAGTGCCAAATCATTCTCGGGGTGAGTGATTCACATTATCATCTACGTTGCGGTAACTGCTCTTCCTACAAGAAACAATGATGTTCTTCATCCAGTAATGCACCCACTCTCCTTAGGTTGCATTAGTAGCATCTTGTCCTTGATGTAAGTCTGAATCTTGAAGCCGCTTCTGGCCTGGGTACATTCTCGTGCCTATTGTGCCCTAGTCCGTTACAGTTGTAGCACTTGATGGGTTTCGCTTGACCAGGATTAATCATGCCTCCTCTGTTCTGAGCTCCTACATTCCAGAGATACACCTTTTCCCACTTGCATGTGTTTCTCTGAAATGGTCTTCCTTGATTATTCGCTTTGTATCTTCCACGGACATCTTGAACCACAATTTTCCCGTCCTGAACCTTGCTTTGTTACTTGCCATTAGAACGACGCTCTAAGTTGATTGTTTGTTTCGGAAGATGTGGATTTGTACGCATTGAGTGGAGGGAGGGCAGTGAGTTGGATTAAACATTTCAATCAAGTTTTCTGTTGATGAACTTCTGAGTTCATTTGAAAATTGTCAGAAGGATATGGTTCTGGTGATGATTGAGGAGACTTGGATGATTGTGTTGGATACTGATGAACACTGAGGCGGTCCGACACTAGCTTCCAAAGGATCTTTATTTGGTTGACATAACTTTCCATCATATTCTGTTCCTCATGTTGCTTTAAGTGGCATTAAACATGTATCACAATTTTGACTCTTTCAAAACCTCTGTTAGAGTTTGACTTTCGTTATGAATCTAACTCCACTAGGCAACATGTTGTTACAAAACTTTGAGTTAAGCGGCTTCCTGGGAATGGGTCATCTTGATGTTCTCATGGCATTTATAGATTAGTAGACCTAACGTAGTATCCTTGAATGGCCATTACACCACGCCCTTTACCCGTCTCCCATTTTTTTTTCTTTCTCCTTTGTTGACGGAAGTGTTCATATTCATGTATAACTGAGATTCCCTGTTCATCCTTTGTTACTCATGAACCTTCCAGAATCATCTTCACGTTGTACCTAAATAGTCTTTGGCGTCAGTATAGTGATTGATGTGTGAGTAGATGTCCTTTTGGAATACCCTAATGTTGGATATTGGTTCCACGAATGTTAGTTTATACCTTTCCTTTTCTTAGCTGTAAGGTCGTTAAGGACTCTAGCCTACATACTGGGACCCTTGTGGAATTGCACCCTCAGTTCCTCCCGATAATTACATCTGAGACACGTTCCCATTCTAAAATGGTCCTTCTTTAAGTGGACCCTTCATATTATTCTCTACATTTCCTTTCTAGACAGTACGACGTATACGGTTGTTGCCAGATTCAAAGTATTGTTCTTATCAAGCTTTGGGTCGGGGTTGTATCTGACGGCACACTTGGATGTCTTCTTGATACTAGCATCTGTGTTTTATTATGATACAATATGTTTGATCGATCAATGATTAGAGAGTGTTACGTTTAAAAGTGGTGAGGTAACGTATTCGTCATTTTGTTTTGTGATACGCTTTATCCCGAGTTTGAAATATTTCAAAATTTCAAAGACAGAGCTCAACTCGACGCCAAGAGGCTACAAAACCGCTGCAAAGATAATAAGGCAACTTGCTGGTGGAATTTATAGGGCAAAACTGCGAACACGACTGGGCTGCCAAGCAATAACCCTCGCGCAGATTTAAGGCTAACTCGTGGTGGGCGAATGTTTAGGGGTCAACTCGCTCCGAACACAACTCGTGCCAAGGGGGGGGGGCCCAACCCACCGCGGTAGAATTTATTTATCAAAACCGCCGTTGAGTTTTCAAACCGCCAGAGTATCCTCAAGATATTTGCAAACTTAAAAAGATTCAACCCGTGATAACCTGTTCTCAAAAACCGCTGGTAAGCTAAACGCTGCTTAGTAACAAACCTCGCCTCTTGAGCAACTGCCACCTGTTTCAAACAGCTGGTAACAAACCGTGCTTAGTAACTACTCGCCGCTGGAGCAAACTCGCCACCTAAGCAACCCGCCGTTTTTGTGTCAGAGGGGTGGTAACCTACTTAATAAAAATAAATATTTTTTTTCAGCAAAACCGCCGTGAAGAAATTCTGCAACTCTCAACGAAGAACAACGACTTTTATCACACAAAAATCACCTATAAATCACCCTTTTGAACGATTTTGCTTGATTTCTTTTGCACAACACAGTACCACAAGGTAATAGCAACTAGAAACACCCAAACTTTATCATTACAAACAACAAAATTCGGAGATCTTCAAAAAACGAGCTAGTGCCTTCAAAGGTATACTTTTCGATCTCGAATAAGCAAGAAAGGGAAATCGACATACACCTGATCTATCATTCCCATTAGCGCTGATACCAATTGTGGGTATTATATCCTATATCATAAACACGGGGGTAGATTCTTGGATTTGGCTAGTTTCTAGAGGGAGGAAGGAGAAGAATACACTTAGAGAGAGAAATAAGCTACTATTCTTAGGCGGGGGGGGGAAAATATTCTAGAGAGAGAAAGTGTTTCTTTGTAAATGGAAAATAATGACTAGCTTCCCTCTTCCAAAGTTGGAAGAGGCTATATATAGTACTTACAATATACCGGGTATTTGTACCCGACTTAAAACCGAAAAACGTACTATTAACTATGAAACTACGAGCTATAATAAACAGTAAAATACACGGGGTGACCGAAGTCTTTTTTCTAATATCTAACAAGATGACATTTTAATTTGTATTTAGTGAATTAAACATGCTTAAGAGTACTTCAGATGAAGATTTTAAGTTGTCTACGACATGGATGGAAACAGCGGACTAGAATTGAGACAAAAGAAATAGAAGCGGACTTAATATGATTTTATGGAATGTTTGTTCATCATTCTAAAACCAAGACGTAGATAGTTAACGATTCTCGTTTAAGGGGATTTAGTAAGAATATCGGTTGATGTTGTGGCGGACGGAAACTTTTTTCGATTGAGATATGTCCTTTTGGGACATTATCGCGAGAAAGTCGGTGACGTATTTTGATGCGTTTGTACTAAATATGTTTCTGGCACCGACGTTTTTGCTATGGTCTTCGCGCCTTGTGGCCGCAAAGGTTTAGGGTAACGGAGGCGAGTCGGTCAGTAGGTTTGTCGTGGTGTGACATGGTGCTTACTCTGAGGGGGCGGAGGGGACTGGCAGGGAAGGGCAGGTACGGTGGAGGCGTATTAGGGGGTGGGGTTGAGTGCTATGTGAGATGCGGGGGCCCGGGCAGGCAGTTGTTAATTGGTGGGCTTATCTTCAGACATCTATGGTCTTTGACCAGCGTGAGTTCGCGGTGGGACCATCTGATTTCTACTGCATGATCTCAAAGTCGTCATATACTATGGTGGCTTTTGGGACTGGGTCCCATATTGGTTACTGAATCTAAGGGCGTAGTGCCTGATTTTTTTAAGTTGGTACGCGTAAAAGCTTCCATTGGTGTGTGTGGTTTTGGTAGCCTATTGTATAGAGGGGCACTAAGGCCGACTCGTATACATGGAAGAGGCCGACGGGTCGGGAGGTTTATGAGAAGTACCGAGCTGGCCGCGTGTACGGGTTCGAACTGTACCGTAGCTATCGGGGCTGAGGGGGGTGAGTGGTGGTGCGGAGGATGGTGGTTGGTTATTGGTGGAGCGGGGGCTGGGGGGGAGGTTGCGGCGCTGTCCATTGTGGGCGGTTGATGGGCGGGGTTGGGAATTAGGATTGTTTAATGTATATACCGTCTTCCATTTGTTTAATCTTTGTAATCAAGGTAAGAAGTCTTTGTTCTCCCCATCATGTCTTCTCGAATCTCTGGAATGAATGATTTTGGCAAATTCATAATCACATGTCTTGACAAGGCGAACCGAATATAATTGTCATCGACAATATATTTGTTCTATGATGTTGTGATTTGAACTTTTATTCTTAGAGTAAAAAAGAGTGTTAGCTCCATTTCGATTTTATTATTCTTGTTTAATAAGGAAAGCTTTTTATCCTATCTTACCAAGCTTTGGGGGCTTAGTTAAGTCCCAATAGATTGCTGGCTTTGTTGTGGGATCTGGTCCGGGGGGGGATCTTTTCATGGTTGCAGTGTCGGGGAGGGGCCACGGAGACAGACCTCTGTGTGTTTTTATTCGGTGAAGGATGGCTCGGGGGGTATAGCATGGTGGAATAATTTAAAATTTAAGGCACAAGAATAAGCTTATATATCCTAAATAGATCTAGTCTAGCAATCGGGGCATAAGTTTCATCATAATCGATGCCCTATTGTTGGTTGTATCCTTGAGCAACTAATCTAGCCTTATTTTAAGAAAACAACACCGTTCTTGTCTAACTTATTTCTAAACACCCACTGAGTTCCTATACTTTTCATTATTCTTATGGTGGTGGAACTACACTCCCAACAACGTCCGTTCTAGCAATAGAACTGAATTGAAATTAAATCATTCTTGCATTGGCGACTATCCAACTTTTATCTCCTAAGGCTTCATTCACATTCTTAGGTTGGTAGAGATAAAATAAATAAAAGTTACTTTGGTTTTGGGCTTGTGATGTAAGGGTTCTTTGGTTGAGGTTTTCTATGACATTTTCTAGGGGATGGGTGCCTCGTTCCTTAATATTGATATTTCGTCAATCTCTAAAGTTTTCATCCTCATACACATTTTCTAGGTTTTTTCTTTTCGATTTCCTAATAGCTTCTTCTTCTCTAAGTCACAGGTACACCTAAAAGGGTGATGATGTCTCTATAAGGTGGAGGAGTTTCATCGAATTGTTCACGTTGAGTGATTCTTCAATTTTCCTAGTGTGTTTATTAAGAATGATATAGGCTTTACTATTTTGGGAGTAACCTAGAAAGACACATTCGTAAGACTTTGGGTCAAACTTAGTAAGGTAGTCTTTAGTGTTTAGAATGAAGCACTTGCTTCCAAACACTCTAAAATAGTCAAAAGTAGGTTTCCTACCTCTCAAGATTTCATAAGGTGTTTTTCCTAGGATGGCTCTAATTAAGATTCGGTTGGAAATATATCTATGAAGTAATCTACATCGTTACACCTAAAACTTTGTGTCTACGGTAACGATTTACTCGTTCAACATTGTTCTACATCTTTCTTGAAGTGTCCTTTTTCACTTTAAACACACGCCATTGATTGAGGAGTGCGTGGAGCCGGAGAAGTTGTGAGTAATACATTGGCATTACAAAACTCTCCAAATTGCACTTCATTATCAAATTCTCTACCGTGATCAGTTCTTATTGACACTATTGTACATCCTAATTGATTTTGGATTTTCTTATTAAATATTTTGAATTGATCGAAAGCTTCAGTTTTATTCTTAAGAAATCTAGTCCAAGTATACCTAGAGTAGTAATCTACTATAAACTAGGGTTTGTAACGTTTTCCTCGTTGCTCCGTACGACGGATGGGACCAAAGAGAACTTATGGAGAAGTTCTAAGCTATTAGTCATTGAGACCACATTCTTAGATTTGTGATAGGCGTGAGCTTGTTTTCCAATTTTGCAAGCATCACAAAAATGTTGATCAAACTTAAGCTTAGGTAGGTTCCTAACTAATTCCTTAGAAGCTAATGATTGAATGAGACGCATATTTGCGTGACCTAATATCCTATGCCACAAAGTGGAATTATCATCAATCGTTTCTAGACAAATTTGATCCTTAGGCTTATTTCCTAATTTCATCACATATAAGCAACCATTTCTTCTAATACCTCTCCTATCACTTTACCGTCCTTTGTGTTTTCAATATATGTTCAAAAAAAGTTACTCTACACGTATTATTCTCAATTATCTTGACCTATCTTAGCAAGTTGAATCCTTGAGTTACAACAAGTTATAACATTATCTATTTTAAGAGAGTCATTAGAAATCATAACTTTTGCAATGATGTTCCCGCGAAGATTACTACCAAAAATAACGTTACCTCCATTGTGTGCCTTGTAAGTGGAGAAGAGCTTTCGGTTGCCCATCAAGGCATATCTATTTATATAAGATAATAACTCAAACATTTGGTCCCCAATATCTCATGGGTCCAAAGTTGGTTAGAGCTAGAACAAATCGCTCTTAATTTGATGATAATTGTTTTGGGATTGTGGAGAATGGGAAAACATATTTTCCATGGCATGTAACTTTGATGTGGAAAAAGTTGTTCCAAGTTACGTGGAAATCCATGGGGTTGGTTTTCTTTTGTCGATCCAACATGTCTTTTAGGTTGTGTGTTTTTAGGGCGGAGAATAATTATTTTTTGACTCTTTAGGAGGTGTGAAGTTTAGATCTAAAATTAGGTTTCGAAAATTCAACTCCGGGTTTTGACAATGGACTTATAGAATTGTTTAACTTCATTGTCACTAGCAACGAGAATCTTTTCGACTTTCTTTACACATTCAATGTGTTTTTGGTTTAGGACCACAAAATGGGATTTTTGAAATGTCATTAGTTTTCTCAGATTAGGTTTACACTTAGTGGGCGATACCCATATTTTATTTTTTGGGGAGCGCCACCGTTTCATAAGGGGTGGGGGTCGCTATTTATAATTATGGGACCTCTATCAGAACACGTTCTTTTTCTGAGCTTTCACAAATTTTGATATCCTTAGTTCCACTAGAAGATGCTTCAAATTGAATTAAACCCTAAACCTACTTTCTCACCGGAGGTGTTTCTGATTAAATACATGTCATTCAAGCAAGTGTACTCTTGTTCAAATTTGTTTTTAATCTGTAGATTCTTCTTTGTTGCTTTTCATTTTCAATTTTAAGTGTAAGACATTTTGCACAATCGAGATCAACTCTTTGTTTTTCTCCGAGTGTGGATAATCTATCTTTTTATTCTGCTAAGCTTATTTTCTGACTATTTTTAATTGCTTTTAACCCTTTGTTTTAGTGATTATAATTAAACTCATTTTTCACAATTGATTCATATTCATTGTTTAAGCTAAATCGTCAATTGTGAGTTGACATCACTAAAGTAAGAAGATTCGAAAACATACCCTTTTGGGTTGCTTGAAAAATTTCACGAAGAGGAGTGACAATTTAATTTGCATTTTGCGAATTAAACATGCTTAAAGTACTTCGGATGAAGTTTTTAAGTGGTCACAACACGGAATGGAACATGGATGAGAATTGAAACGGAGGAATGATAAGCATACTTAATATGATTTATGGAATGTGTTCCATCATTCCTAAACCAAGACGTAGATAGTTAAACGATTCACGTTTAAGAGGTTTAGTGAGAATGTCGGCAATGTTGTCGACGGACGGTACTTTTTCGATTGAGACATGTCCTTTTTGGACATTATCACGGAGAAAGTGGTGACGAATTTTGATGTGTTTGGTACGAGAATGTTGCACCGGGTTTTTGCTAAGGTCAATCGCGCCCTTGTTGTCGCACATGATGGGAACGTCGTCGAGTCGTACGTCTTCATCCATAGTGCTTGTTGACATGCCTTTCTGGGATATTCGGCTTCGGTAGTGGATATAGCAAGAGTGGTTTGTTTCTTCGAGAACCAAGATGTCAACCAACATCCCACGAACGTACATATACCGCTAGTGCTCTTTCGGTCCACATAGTCTCCCGCATGATCAGAGTCGGCATATACTATGGTTTCTATGTCGGTCCCCTTAGGATACCATAATTCTAAGTGCGTAGTGCCTTTAATGTATCCGAAGATACACTTAACCGCTTCAAGGTGAGAGGTTTTAAGAGCCTCTTAGAAGCGGGCACAAAGACAGACACTAAACATGATATCGGGCCTACTTGCCGTTAGGTATAATAGACTACCTATCATGCCTCGATACTTGGTACTATCTACCGACTCACACTCTTCGTATTTCGTAAGTTTAGTATCAGAGGACATGGGGGTTTTCATTAGTTTAGAGTCTTCTAGACCAAATTTCTTAAGCATTTCTTTAATGTACTTAGATTGATTAAAGAATATACCGTCTTCCATTTGTTTAATTTGCAATCCAAGGAAGAAGTTAAGTTCACCCATCATGCTCATCTCGAACTCGTCATGCATGATTTTGGCAAATTCATCACACATGTCTTGACAAGTCGAACCGAATATAATGTCATCGACATATATTTGAACAATGATGAGATTTGAACTTTTCTTCTTAGTAAAAAGAGTGTTATCTACCATTCCCATTTTATATTCATGTTTAATAAGAAAAGCTTTTAATCTATCATACCAAGCTTTGGGTGCTTGTTTAAGACCATATAAAGCTTTTTTTAATTTATAAACATGATCCGGTTTTTCAAAATCAATGAATCCTGGAGGTTGTGCCACGTATACCTCCTCATTGATAAAACTGTTCAGTAACCAATAACAATAAAGAGATAGAGAAAGAAACGATCAAACCAAGACACCAAGATTTATAGTGGTTCAGTAACGAAGCACCTCTTCGTTCCTACTCCACTCCCTAAGTACTCTACTTGAGATTTCACTATGTCAACAAGCTCCCTTTAGGCGGAGAAAACCGTTTACACGTCGCTTACTTTCTTTTCAGACACTAAGCTAGATGTTGAGTCCTAATCTTAGCTAGAACCAATCTAATACTTCACTAAGTCTTTACACACTCACAAGATATATATACCCTTGGATTGACACACAATCCAAATCACACCAATACACAATTTACACACTTGGATCTACACACAATCCAATTTACACAACAACACTAAATATATGTAATGAAGATTTGTGATCTTGAGGAGGAAGAGAGAGATCACTTGATAACAATTCGTATATAGAAGAATACGATTGTTCTTCTCTTGCACTTGATTAGAAGAAGAAGAAGAAGGGAGGAAGAAAGAATTAATCACTTGAAACAAGATCAAGGTATGTTAGTGATCAAGATATGTGTTTTAGAAAGAAAGGAAGAAGAGTGTGATTGAGGGAAAAAATGGTATCTGAGAAGATCGTGGTAAGAGATTCTGATTTTTCAGATTGAGGGGCTCCATTTATTTGTGTAATGGACAAAAAAATAATGTTGCTGGTGGCAGGTCCCGGCGGTCCCTTAATTATATGAAGGGGGACGCCAGGCTAAAAGTGGGTGTCTGTCGACTGCTAGACTCCGCTCCGTTTTTTGTCCTTTTGTGGTGAAGGTTGTATCTGTTATAGAACCTTCTATTTTGGGAAGAAAATTTGAATTTTAAATTTTATGTTTTTAGTAAAACATTTCTTTTAATGAATAAATATTTTGTTTTTATATTTTTATAAAAACACATTTGTTGAATGTAAGGTTTAAGGAAAATATTTTAGCTGTGATCACTATATGTTGTAAAATTTGTTTATCCAATCATTAAGTGATTAATCTAGAACATAGATTGTTTTTATGATTTAGTTAATTTATAAACGTTTAGATTTTATCGTGTAGAAACGTTTTCACATTTTGTTTTTGATTCAAAACATTGAGAGGTCAACAAATCTCCATACGCTATTCCTCCCCCCCCCAAGTAACATTCCCACCCTTGTATTTAACATGCTCTTTATGGCCTTGCAGTTATTTCAGACTGCAGGCCCTGTTTTTCAAATTGAGGAAAAGCTATGTCGCACAAAAAAGACGCTGTTACCTGACAAACGGGTGATTAAGTTCATACCGGGCATGGATGGATTACTTCATATCCATGTACCCTCGATCTAATGTACGTTTCAGTGCATTATTTCTTGATATAGAAGAGAAGTCTTCTCTCTTTAACCAAATAATTTTTCGTCTATGATTCTTCAGAAAATTATTTGTGTTCCCAACGGTGGAAAAGTGTTGTTTGAAAATCAATCAGACTTGAACTTTTCAAAATTTGACACTCAATCAATGACTACAGCTCTTTAAATAGAAAACGGGTCATTGATTGAGGGGGAGAGTGTTTTTCAAATTTACGACATCTAACGGGCATTTTAACTCATCATTAATTGATTGGAAATAGTTTGCGTATTGAACGGGGTTTCAAATTAAAGGGGAGTTAAAGTCATTTTAACTCAAAAGGCCAAATTTGTCTTTATGTTATGAGTTTAGGGTCTTATGTGCAATGTGCTAAATGTTTCCTAGGCTTATATAAATATAAGGACCTTTTGTGTTTTTTTTGAAACTTGAATAGTCTGTTTTAATACATTGAAAAGGATTTTGGAGGTTAAGGGACTAATTTTGCCAATTCATGAAACCTCTAAAGTATAAAAGGAGGCCAGCGAGTTGTCCTGGTCAATTATTCCAAAATTCAGTCAAACTTATCTCTCTAAAACTGCCCCGCAACTCGCTGACTTGATCCATTTGTTGATTTGTGATTTCTGTGGTTGCTCTTGCTAAGGTATCTTTTGTATACTGTTCTATGTCTAGTATACATCGTATATCTTGAAAATGGATGTCTAATTCTAACTAAATCACTCTAAATTAAGGTTTTCGACTAGTTTCATCATCTATTTCATTATGTGTGTCTAGTATGATGTTCTGAGTG